>QFEU01000987.1:0-15231 GCA_003316345.1 Tricholoma terreum | reverse complement strand
AGAAATAACTTAGTTAGTTTATAAAAAGAAACGAACAAAAAAAAAAACTTACGGTGGGCCCAAACGACGCGATCGCATCGTTTGGGCCCGCATTGCGTCTATTCAGTTCGTTTGCAGGTGTGGGTGGACATGGGGGCTGGGGGAGGGTGTGGGAGGAGTGGGAGGAGTGGAGATGGCGGTGGAGAGTGGGAGGGAGGTGGCGGCGGTTCATCATGGTGGTGGTGGGAGGTGATGAGCTGGCAGTGATGGGTGACATGGCCACATGTTTGTAATCACATGATGCGCCAACCCTATGTCATGCACATATACTGCTCACCAGGAATGGCACTGTAGTCTAACGGTTATATTGTGCACGCTTATTATGCGTCTCACGTGAGCTTGAGGGTTCAATCCTTGCTCCACCCATTTGATTTTTCTATTATTAAGTAAGAACAGTCTGAGCTCGGACTGTCCTAGGATTGTCCAGGTACTGGTCCAAGATTAGTCCGAGTAATTGTTCGGACTTTACTAGGACAAGCTCGGACTGGACATCTCAATTTGGCAGAAATCTCAGCCAGAAAAAGTCTGAGCAAAGTCCGAGTGAGTCTGAGCAAAGTCTGAGTGTCCGAGCGGAGTCCGCTCAGATTAGGGGGGGGAGAGTAAAGACCTCGATAAATCACTCATCAATGATGCTGAATGTCCAAGTGTGAACTGTGTGACTTCTTTGGCCAACTACTTTTCCTTCCTATCATCAGTATTTCCAAGTCACAAAGTGACCAAGTCCAGCCCCAAATGCTTGTCCATGCACTTATCAAGCCAGTCAAACTAATTGATCCCACTGTGGATAGGATCAAGTGTTATAAAGACTTTGGATCCATGAAATCATTGACCTTAACCAGGTGAAATGTGTCATTGGATGGATCATGGATTGTGGGAGGTGTGCCATTGTCAATCACAACACATCTTTTGCATGGCCACCATGATGTTACAAAATGACATCATATTATATTTGTATACTGTATGGTGCAGTTCAGTTAGTTACTGCTACTTTTGTACAAGCAAAATCCCATGCTAACAAAGCATCAGGATTCTTATTTCTTTAGTAGAAATATTTCTTTCTATTATAGGAACAAAACTACTAAACTGATTGTCAACATACTCAAAACTGGAGGAGTTATTTTTTTGGGCCAATGAATTTCACTGCCATGTTCCAAAATGGTAATTTAAGTACCAAGCTGCATTGCTACTGACTTGGAAATCCTTCTGTGAGATGCATAGCATCCAGAGCTGACCATCTCCCATTTTTTGTGGTCAGAGAGGCCATTGTATCCCAATGATTATATGGATTCTGCTCTTTTTCAATCCTTGGGGGTTTTTGTGTGCAGTAAATGTTCATATGGTATAGATGTTGCCAGTTGTTCAAGGTCCAGTTCATGCTGACATCTTATTTGAAGACTCTTGATTAAATTCTATCCATTGAGCTCTTTGAGATCAAAGTTTATTGGTCTATTATGCAGTGAGGCATGAGCAAAGGATTAGAGTGGTGTCGTTGTCAGCCAAAATGTTGGTCACATGGTCACTGCATCACACATCCTCTCCACAACCACTACCTCACTATCAGCCACACAACATCTCAGCCACATCTTCCTCAAACCCCTAGTTTTCCAGGTCTTCTTTTCATCCATCCTCCACTCCCAATTTTTTTTTCTTATTTTATACAGTGTACTCTTCAATGGCACAACCTGGTAGCTTTCATCTACTGTTTTAAAATTTTTCCCATTGGGTTTTTACAGAACAGAGAGGTTTTGATGCACCCAGGCTTTGTTGTCTTTTGCTATATTATTTCTTATATTTTGCCTTTTCTTTTCTTCTGGCTTGGTATATATTTTTCTGGTACTTTCCCACCCACCACAACACTAGTTTGCCCTCCCTCCCTGTTGTGTCTCACCTCAGGCCTTTTCTGATTATCAGGAAGGTGTTTCCAAGTCGGGAGGCCTTTTGGCCGTCACCCAACTAGCTTACCTCACAATGCTCCTTTTCTCCTCTTCTAATACCTTGTCTACAAATTAATACTTCTCTCATATCTACAGTTCATGGCAACCTTAAATGAAGGCTAATAAAGACATCATCAGAACTGTCATCATTCCCAGAAGGTAACATGTCCGAATCAGAGTCAGTCTCAGTCCAATCTTCTTCCTCTGAATTGGACAAAATATAATTGACTCCTCCATTCCAACTGGTGCATTCAATGTCAGAATCATCATCTGCCAAAGACTCCATATTGTTGCCATTGTCCAAGTTGGGCTGATTGGCTTTTCTGAGGGCCTTGCTAGCTCAGATGCATGCTACTGCTGCTTTACAGTCTTTTCAAGCCATAGTTTTTTCTCAGTTTTATTTCAAATTTGAGTCTAACACTGACAAATTATTATTATTTTGCATCAGGTGATTCTGCCACTATCCAAAAGTAGTGGTGACTAAATGAACTGTATTAAATAAAGTTTCTTAGTCATTTTTCAAAACATCAAGAACACACCACTGAGCCCAAATTCAGCCCAAAATTCAATGCTGAAATTTACTAAAGCCTTATTAGAAATTCATATTGTTGACCTTGTCCAAACTGTTTAAAATTTCTATTGTTGTCGAAGCAAAAAGTCATTTCATATATTTCAGCCACTCCTGGTAGTTATTCCACCACACCAATTTGGCATAAAAAGTAGAAATATACTGTATATAAAATCCATACCTTAAGTGTTTGAAACATTGCAGCTAGAAAGTCATCCCAAATTCATCCACCCTCAATTCAGCCATATATATAAAATCAGGGTTTCCTGAACTAAACAAATGAAAAACAGGTACTGCCAGGTTCACAGTGGTATATAATTTCTCTGTAAGCAATTTTGCATAAGATACAACAAAATAGTTGTAAGAGAGAAAATAAAACTACTGTGCCATAAATATATGTGCTAGATTATGCTTTCAGCTGATAGCCAACAGAAGTGTTTTCAAAAAACAGAGTGTTATAATTGATAAACTGATTGCAATGGCCCATTAATAAACTACAGTGGATAATGAATTGAATTCTGGTACCAATATATGTCTGAACTACTTCCTTAAACGATTGGCAATTGCAATTTGCAACAACTTGTCATGGAGGAGATTTCTTGCACTAGTATATTGCTGTGCAGATTCAGATAGCCAGGCTTGAAATTTGTTCTGCTCTATAAAAAGAGTAGTCACAGTTGCTATGATGGCAGAAAAGCATGGAGTGGCAATAAAGTTAGTAATTGCTTTTCCAACATCATCATTGGTATGAAGGCATTGAAAGAAGATGTGCTCTGCAAAGATTGTAAAAACTAGATAAACATAAGAAATTGATATGGATTAAGTTATTTGATACCACCAACCAATGCCAGCCTGAATCAGATGTTCAAGCTCTAAAGATATTGTGGCCTAAAATTCAAAGTCCAAACAATTAGAAACCATTGTTCAAGCAAAGTGGCATAGGAAATAACAGGCCTTCTGTATAGCATTTCTCAGATGAATTGAGACAATTTCAACAGTTTGTTGTGGTAGCAACATGTGCTATAGCAAAATGAGGGTAATAAATTGGGGGACAATGCTAACAAAGAAGAATTGAGGAACTTTTGGTTGATTGATGTAAAATAAATTGACTAACCATAACATAAACTAGATTTACCACCTGTCAAGTCAATGCATCAGCAAACATGATAAGTTAGCTAGCTGACTGCAAGATAGGTGGACTTACTTCCTGTCAAATCAATCCATCAGCAAACATGACAAGTTAGCCAGCTGACAGGAAAATAGACTTACTTCCTGTCATATCAATCCATCAGCAAACATGACAATTTAGCTAGCTAACTGCAAGAAAGATAAACTTACTCGCTTTCAAATCAGTGCATCAGCAAACATGACAAGTTAGCTAGCTAACTGCAAAAGAGATGGACTCACCCACTGTCAAATCAATGCATCAGCAAACATGCCAAGTTAGCTATCTAACTGCAAGAAGGATGGACTTACTGCCTGTCAAATCAATACATCAGTAAACATGACAAGTTAGCTATCAGACCACAAGAAAGATGGACTTACTTCCTGTCAAATCAATGTATCAGTAAGCATGACAAATTAGCTAGCTAACTGCAAGAGATGGACTTACAAACTATCAAATCAATGCATTAGCAAACATGACAAGTTAGCTAAAAAGATGGACTTACTTCCTGTCAAATCAATGCACAGCAAACATGACAAGTTAGGTAGCTAACTACAAGAGAGATAGACTCACCCACTATTAAATCAATGCATCAGCAAACATGACAAGTTAGCTAGCTGACTGTCAGAAATATGGACTTACTTCCTGTCAAATCAATACATCAGCAAACATGACGAATTAGCTAGCTGACTGCAAGGGAGATGGACTTACAAACTGTCAAATTGATGCATCAGCAAATATAACAAGTTAGCTAGCTGACTACAAAAAAAATAGACTTACTTCCTATCAAATCAATGCATCAGCAAACATGACAGGTTAGCTAGATAACTGCAAAAAAGATAAACACACTTGCTGTCAAATCAATGTATCAGCAAACATGAAAAGTTAACTAGCTGACTGCAATAAATATGGACTTACTTCCTGTCAAATTAATGCATTAGCACACATGACAAATTATCTAGCTGACTACAAGAAAGATGGACTTACTCGCTATCAAATCAATATATCAGCAAACATGACAAGTTAGCTAGCAGACTGCAAGAGAGATGGACTTACTTCCTGGCAAATTGATGTATCAGCAAACATGACAAGTTAGCTAGTTGACTGCAAAAAAAGATGGACTTACTTCCTATCAATTCAATGCATCAGCAAACATGACAAGTTAGCTAGCTGATTGCAATAAAGATGGACTTACTTCCTATCAAATCAATGCATCAGCAAACATAGTAAGTTAGCCAGCTAACTGGACTTACAAACTGTCAAATCAATCATTAGCAAACATGACAAGTTAGCTAGCTGACTGTAAGAGAGATGGACTTACAAACTATCAAATCAATGCATTAGCAAGCATGACAAGTTAGCTAGCTGACTGCAAGAGGGATGGACTTACCCACTATTAAATCAATGCATCAGTAAACATAACAAGTTAGCTAGCTGACTGCAAGAAAGATGGACTTACTTGCTGTCAAATCAATGCATCAGCAAACATGACAAGTTAGCTAGCCAATTGCAAGAGAGAATGACTTACAAACTGTTAAATTAATGCATTAGCAAACATGACAAGTTAGCAAGCTGTCTGAAAGAGAGATGGACTTACAAACTGTCAACTCAATCCATCAGCAAATATAACAAGTTAGCTAGCTGACTGCCAGAAAGATGGACTTACTTCCTATCAAATCAATGCATTAGCAAAAATGACAAGTTAGCTAGCTGACTGCCAGAAAGATGGACTTACTTCCTATCAAATCAATGCATCAGCAAATATGACAAGTCAACTAGCTGACAGAAAGATGGACTTACTCGCTATTACATCAATGCATCAGCCAATATGAAAAGACTGTGAGCAAGGTGGACTTACTTCCTATCAAATCAATGCATCAGCAAACATGACAAGTTAGCTAGCTGACTGCAAGAGAGATGGACTTACTTGCTATCAAACCAATGCATCAGCAAACATCACAAGCTAGCTAGCTGACTGCAAGAAAGATAGACGTACAAGCTGTCAAATTGATGCATTAGCAGACATGACAAGTTAGCTAGCTGAATGCAAGAGAGATGGACTTACAAACTGTCAAGTTAATGCATCAGAAAACATGACAAGTTGGCTAGCTGACTGCAAGAGAGATGGACTTACTCGCTGTCAAATCAATGCATCAGCAGACATGACAAGTTAGCTAGCTAACTGCAAGAGAGATGGGCTTACTCGCTATCAAATCAATGCATCAGAAAACATGACAAATTAGCTAGCTGACTGCAAGAAAGATGGACTCACTTCCTGTCAAATCAGTGCATCAGCAAACATGACCAGTTATCCAGCTGGCTGCAGAAAAGATAGACTTACAAGCTATCAAATCAATGCATTAGCAAACAAGACAAGTTATCTAGCAGACTGCAAGAGAGATGGACTTACTTCCTGTCAAATCAATGCATCAGCAAACATGACAAATTATCTAGCTGACTGCAGAAGAGATGGACTTACCCACTGTCAAATCAATGCATCAGCAAATATGGCAAGTTAGCTGGCTGACTGCAAGAAAGATGGACTTGCCCACTATCAAAGCAAGATATCAGCTAACATGTCAAGTTAGCTAGTTGACTGCAGGAAAGATGGACTTACAAGCTGTCAAATTGATGCATTAGCAAATATGACAAGTTATTCAGGACAAGATGGACTTACATTCTATCAAATCAATGCATGAGCAAACATAACAAGTTATCTTGAACAGAATGGACTTACATTCTATCCAAGCAATGCATTAGTGAACAGAACAAATTAGCTAGCTAAGCATGAAATGTCTTTATGTACCCTCTGAAGCCCCAGTGGATTTCAGCTATTTATGATTGACATAATTCAACTGAGTTTTCTCTGCAAAATCTTGTTATTATATTGCCAACAAGCATATGTTATGCCCACCACTGTTTTTGGAAACCATGCCCATGTGATGTATTGTATCCATTTTTGAGCATCTGTTCTCTTGAAATGTTTTCCCACTTGCAGATATCTCTGTATATATTTCATAAGATCTCTAAATTTCATTGTTATAAGCTGTAATCAGATATTATCAGCACTTCAACCATACCTAGTAGCATATTCAATACACAATTCCATCTGATTTTGCTGTGTTGACACAAATAATGCTTGGAGCACAGTATTGTCCAAGGTAGCTGCTGTTTTTTCAACAAGTTCATTGCAATGGCTGATTGGCAGCTGCATATCTACATTCATATATATATGTTTGCACAATATAGCTCAACTTACAATAATCACTTACCTCGAAGAATCACAAATGCTTTGGGTGGATACTGACTATTGAAAACAGGGAGATTGGGGCAAGATTCTTGAAAGCTCTGTAAGGCATGAGCTGAAGCTGCTGCTGCTGCATCCTTTGGTGAGTGGCCCTCATTTTTGAGAGCTTGATATGCTGGTGTGTCCAAGGCATCAAATTTGGTAAATATCAAAATAACTGGCACTGTGCAAATCCCCAATCAAGATGTGATATTTATTATAATCTACCAATTACTAACCTTTTCCAGTGCCACATGTAGCAAAAAATGTCTCCTCTGCTGTTGTAAATGGGCGAGCATCATCCATTGGAATGCAGTACCTTGACAACATGAGGACCACAGCTTGTTGTATATTCTGAACTGATTCTCACCATATTGCATGAACTTGGTCTACCAGCTTCTTTGCCCCTGAGCGCTTCTCAATAAATGTCCTGACAGCCTGAAATTCATTGATGCCTCCAGCTTCGAATCCACAAGAATCATGAAAGACAAAACCAGGATTGCTTTCAAAAACCATCTCATCCTCAATATCATGCATCCCTCGCTAAGCTATGTGAGGTTTTATTACAGGTGATTGGGGGAACACTCAGGCTGACCAAAGCAGTTGGTTGAATAACATTGGAATCAACCTTAAAGTAAAAGAAAATTTACATGAGAAGCAAAGATGATTCCAGCAAGTTAACATACTCTTTCACCTCTCCTGTTAGAGATTCCTGGCTTCTTTTTGGTTTCTTTGGCATGTTTCAGAAAGGATATTGCATTTCTGAAGCTCTTCTTCACACGTTCAATACGTGTGCTGGCAGCACCCAGATCAACCTGAGGGATGGAATGTAGAGACCAAGCAAGATACAGGGCGAATACTTACTCTTTCACCCTTGCTTTTATCGATCTTCGGCCCCTCTGTGGTATTACAGACCTTCTGAAGGATTGTCGTCTTTCCCGCGTTCGCTCTTCCGATGATTAGAATGCGGAAGCGACCAGCTTTCTGGCGAAGCTTTTCGGCATGTTCCGCAGCTTTTGAATCGACGCTAGAGCTTGCCATGATCGCACTTGGAACGAAGTTGAGGTTGAAGGGTTGTATGTGAAACGAGGATGTTAGTTCTCGGAGATGTTACGCGAGAGAATGGCCTGTGGATGCAGAGATGATGATGGTGAAACGCAAAGGTTTAACGCCATCGATAATCGATGAAGCATGGTTGCACGTGAGTATATGCGCCGTCAAGCGCCCGCCGCCTGACATAGGCAACAGGACTCTGACTTGTGGTAGGTGGCAGTCATAGTGAACATTCAATCTGCTGTTTCCAAGTCTCATCAGACTCCGTGGCAGCCTGGCATCTGCATTTATCACTAGGCTATCGACAGTGCATGTTCAAGTTTGAATCTTGCTCTCGCACGAATTGTTGCCTCTTGGAGAGCTCAGAAATCAAGCACGGTGGATTATCTCGGTGGGATTCATCATCCGTCAAGCCCCCCAACGATAACCGCCTCGAGTTTCTCTGTAGTCCCGCATACTTACCCCGTAGTTGCGAGGGATTCGGGAGACTTACGAAGATCCCAAGTCTGACAAACCTGGGTAAGGGAATGCACATGAACGTCATATTAACAAAACGTTAATTCATTCAAGTTGTTACGAATCGAGAGAGAATCAACCCACGAAAGGACTTGAATTCGAACGGAGTGAAAGTCTCAATGTGTCAACAACATGCACTGAGCGTCCGAATCTTCACAGCTTCTACTTTCTACTTGACCCTCCAATGTGAGCGAGCTGGGATGGTCGCTCGTGGTACCAGCGCGAAGCATGGTGCGTGAGCTACTCGTATAGTCGTGAAACCAGATTGTTTTAAGGGCAGGCAGGCTACGTTACAGGCCGGGACGCGATTGTCGCATGGTGAATCGTTTCAAAGCGATGGAGTATCTTGAGAAGGCAAAAGGATAAGACCAAAGCCAGGATGACTTGGAGAAGGGCACTATACTCGTGAAAAATGGTGAGGACATTCATACCTGCTAGGCAGGTGTCTAACGCAGATGCCAAGGAGGGAAAAGCATGCTGGAAAGAAGATATGAGCAGGCTTGGAAAAATCCGCGCAACGGAAACCCACATGCAATGTGTGTGATCCTCTCTCGGTTTTCGCTCCTGTACACGGCCTTGACTGCGAAAAATTTATGCAGTCCAATCTGTCCGACCCGATTAGTAGACGCAAGGATGCATCGTGGTACTGAGTGCCCGTGCTGTATAAGTTGCTTGTGTCGAGCAAGAAATCGTCGGGCCTGGAATCGTGCGCAAACATTGGCACGACCACCACCGCACCTCTCAACCTCGCAAGGTGCGACGTAGAACTAGAAGTGGATGCGGCCCATCACAGTAGAGAGGCTGTCGTAGGGTTCAAATATTCACCTTTGGTGGACTTGGACACGGCACTTGACAACCTTACGCCAGCGGCAGACCTTGACGCGCTTGAGCCAGCGACTACGAGTCTACGACCGATTCCATTCGAGAGCTACGGACGGTGTACATATTGCTATGACAATATCTATATCAGGAGTGTACTGCGATTGCGTCTACACCAGATCTACCATCCCCGTCTCCTCAGTTGCCTCCTCCACCCTCGCGTCCACGTCTACATTCCCTACCCTAGCACGCAACCTACCTCGGCGCCTGCTCTCGCATTCATCCCCTTCCATCTCATGGCACAAGAAGACTGTCTGCCTCGTAGGGCGCGAACAACTCCGTATTGAGAGATGTCCCTTATCTTCTTGCATTCCAGCCGTCACCACATTGTCGTATACCCTTCGTTTTGTGGAAACACACGGGGAACTCATGCAGAGCGACATGTACTCGAGAGCACAGGCCACGGCCCAATCCACTCAATTCTCGGGGTTCAGATATTCACTTTTGGTGGACTCGAACGTGAGCCATCCTTTTCTTTTCTTCCATTGATAACGCTGATCGACTATTCTGTTGGTCAATACTAGCAGAGAGTTTCATTCGAATACTGCCTCCAATGGACACAGGCTTGTGAACGAAAGGTCGTCGATCAATTTCTACTCTACGGTTGATATTTCTCACCGCTTGGCCTACGCCCACGGCTCACAACGTTGCTACCACAGTAAAACTTCGAAGGCATCGCTCGGCGTGGCAAGGACTCAGCACCGAGCTTTGCAGTCCTGATGACGGAAGGCAATGTTGGGCAACGATTCTTTTGAACAATGTATGTGATATTTCCATCCTAAGCTTTTCTCGTTGCACCCAAACTGAGTCGAAACACTGGCCAGGTCACGGACATAGATTCCACCCAAACCTACTCCATTAGCAAGGGAATTAGGGGGATTGAGCCGGCCGCCACGAGCTGTTGTGGACAGCGTATGCCAGAGGGGGATCCTCTGCACGAATCTTTCATTTGTGGGATCCTGGACGGAGATCGATGATGGTCACCGACCATCACACTATCGCTATCCTCTACAGCTTTCGCATAGGTGGTGGGTTCAAGTCAACGTGTCGATGACTATGCGGTCAGCCAAGAATTCTCCCATTGCTTTCAAACCCTTACCCATCGTGATTGTAGGACTACTATGAGACTTGATCGATTTTGATCCTCGATTATGGTATCTCTTCGATTTCAAAGGCACTAGAACGCGAATCCTTGAGCGCGTCGATGAGCGCGAGTCTGGGAGACATCGTGGCGGCCAGGCAGGATCGGTCCAAAGCTTTCCTTGTCACCCTCTCCTCGTTTCTGCAAGGAATTCGGTGCGCCGATGCTTATTTTCAGACGGGTCTGCAGGGAAAGCTGATCATTGCAGGTTAGCATTCAGCGTCTAAGACCAATACAAATGTGCACCTGTTCATGCCCAAATATATGTACCTGACGCTGACACATTTATTGTCTTCGATGACGAAAATACTACACGATAGCCAGGTGGCGTACTCGAGCTTTTTGTGGCTCGATGAAAATATACAGTTGCAAACTCTAATCTGTCCATGATGACATTATTCTCGGCCTTGAGGTGGTTGTAATTGTCGTGCGCCAAAAATGAGACTAACTGCTATTACCTCCATCTACGAAAAATCCCTGGATGCTTTCTCAGCGACGAATGCGTGTATTCTGAACCATTGTTTCCCGTCCAAACAGCCTTGTGCTCCCTGGCCTTCCCCCGTGCGCCTCCCCTTTCCGACGGCCTGGTTTGCTTCCACCTCCGCCACACACTGCTTTCAAGCCTACAGTTGGAGGGTTATCGGGACAGCTAAAACAGACTATTCGTGAGTAGAGAGCAAAGTTCGGCGCCGCGGGGCCTCTCGCAGAGCGACGTCAAACAGGGATGGTGTGCAAGATGATCTGAAGGTAACATAAACATTTCCTTCCGCCGCACAAGAGTCAATTTGAAGCTTGAACGTGGGCTGCTCCTGAACTACGTTGCGCTTTTCGTTCTTTTGAATTGGCTTAGCCACGACAAACCAGACCCCGTTCATACTGACTCAATTGATACTTTGTGGTAGGCACTATCGGGGGGTTAGATGAATTCGAGAATTACAATCTGCAGCCTCCGCAACCTACATCAGGAAATCGGGGGGACGCTGGTATGACCAGGCGGAGTTTGTCAGCAGTAAGCAGGCTGGTGCTGATTTGTATTGAAATATACTGAAATGTATGGGTTGATCGACATAATGCAAGAATTTTGTAACTGATTGTTAGATCCAATAACTGCGACAGCAGATCAGGGATTATCTTTTATGTCCAAGGCTAGCAGAAAATAGATATAGCTTTGCAAGGAGTAAGCAAGAATTGTGGAGCTTGGTCAGTGATTACCTTGGTTGGATCGACATAATGCAAGAATTTTATAACTGATTGTTAGATCCAATAACTGCGACAACAGATCAGGGATTATCTTTTATACCTTGGGTTGATCTGCATAATGCAAGCCACCCCTGGCGCCGTCTCCCAACCCTAGCCTGACTGAACAAAATTTCCAAGGATTTAGCTATCGACATTACCTGGGAGTTGTCACAAAGTCACGACAAGCATAGGCTGCTGTAAGGCTTACTTTCAACGTGGGTTGGTATGGATATAAACGATGGTTGCTTTATTTTGTCTGAGAGCGCAGCTCATCTATCATAGAAAATAACAAAACTCCAAAATCTTTACGCGCTGCCATACGAGTGGCTTCTGCAGCACGCTCACCTGCTGAGAGGCCTTTGATGTAGCTCTCCTCCTTTTGAAACCCATGCTCAGCCCATCTGAATAGGCCCCCAGCAGCATATTGTGTGAATGAGTAGTGGGACTCGTGGGGCTGGATGGGGACGTTCGAGTGGCTGATAATTAGTGCTTTAAAGTCCGGTCCGGTCCGGTTTTTTCGCTCTTTTTGGGAAAACCGTGACCGTGACCGGTATACCATAAAAGGAAATTGCCAAATAACCGAACTGAAACTGATAAAAACCGCAAAAAACCGGTCATAATCAGTCGTAACTGGTTCGTATAAAAACTGGTGAAGATACCGGTCATAATCGGTCCGAAATGCATTTGGGATACCTTTCCCTACCAATGGCCTTAAAACTGACCAAAAAATTAAGCAAATCGGTCAAGAATTGAGTGAGATATCATCAAAACTGACTTTGACCGCCTCAAACCCGATATCAAACTCGGTTTTGATGATATCTCACTCAATTCTTGACCGATTTGCTTAATTTTTTGGTCAGTTTCAAGGGGAAGACAAGGGGAACGTGTGGAAGTGTCGGTTCAGTGACGAACCGGTGATAATCGGTCCTTTTGGACCGGTTTCTTGCAGTTTTCTGATTCCAAAAACTGAAAAAACCGGACTGATGGTCCGGTTTTTTCCAGTTCAGTCCGGTCCAGTTTGCAGTCATTTTTCGGTTCAATAGACCGGACCTTAAAGCACTACTGATAATAGCAGAGGGAATAATTATGGACGCACCTGGAGGAAACTCAATGACAAGGCTGCATTCCCATAGAATGAGGTGACCGCCGTGCGTCGAGTCGAATTTCCCAACATTTGTTATGACGCAAACTCCGTAGGCGAGGTTCCCCTAATCCAGATGCCGGTAGCAGCACATTGCCTGCCCGAAGTTGAATGACATTGCCGCCCAGGCGCTGTTGGGAAAAATGCGCTCGAGCTCTTTGTCATGCGCGTACAGGGCCCCGAGGGTTTGGTGGTAATGCATATAGAGCTTAGGGAACCAAGTTGTGAATGCCCCATTCACAAATTTGGAGATGCGGATGAGGGAGGGGTGGCAAAGGAGTTTTTGTAGGGCCTTGCGGTTGGCACTTCGATGCGCAAGGTTGCCAGGCCGGACTTGTCCACCGCCAAATGAGACGCCGACCGCCAGCACTGGAAAGGGCCCACGCCGGTGGTGCAGGTCCTTATGGCTAAAGGAGCATTGCGCTCTGGCCTCCTCCACCGCCTCCTCTAGGCCTGCCATTGACTTCAACCACTTGCGCTCTTCTGGCTGGCCGTCGTCCCCTGGCATCCCAACACCCAGGGCAAAAACACGGCCCACTTCATCGGTAATTGGAACTGCGTTTCTGGGTGGCTTCAGCAGTGTGGGCTGGGGAGAGCCGGTGCGATGTACCTGCCGTTCCACTTCTGCAGTTTGAATTTGAAACGCGAGCCCTCCCCCGTCACGTCGTCCAGCTTGTATGCCATCTTATCCCCATCGCCACATAGACCAATGTAGCCAGGAAGGGAGATGGGGATGCCCGCCATGTTAATCCTGGCATCAGTATTCTTTGACGTATGAACGTGCTTCTGGCGGGTGGCGGGTCGAACTTCGTAAGGCAGCACGCGGTCCTCCTGGGCTTTCCTCTGATCCCCCCTGTCGCGCCCGTTTTTTGCGGCTCCTTTGCTTGTTGCTCCTGTGCTTCTTGTGCACATTTTCAGCTATGCCTGACTCAGAGGGCTTGGGGGGTGTTGAAGCAAATGCTGGCGGTGCCAGCAAAGGGACATCTGGGGAGAAGAGCGAGGGGAATGGAGGGAGGTTGTGAGTGCCCAAGGAAGTCGGTTTTTGAGCAGGCGAAGGCGGTGGGGTGGGTTCGGGCGAGGTGAGGGGGGAGGAGCCAAATAAGGTGTGGCCTATTTCCCCGCCTTCTAAATAGCCAAAAAGCTCCTCCCATTCAATGCGTGATGCCACTGCCGACTCAAAGCTGAACGATGTGTCAGGGGCACATACTGGGGTGGGCCAAGGCCTGAACGGCGCGCCTGAGCGCATCTGCAAAAAGGCAACTTCAGCCCGGCATGCTGTGCACAGGAGACACAGGTACCTTCCCTCCAGCTAAATGGACTTCATGGCTGGCTAAAGTAGGAATCACGTCAGCTCTCGATTCGTTATTGGGGCTGCCGCCGCCCTACGACAGCTTCGCGTTGCTTGCGCCAATTTCCCGGGCACGAGTAAAGGACGGGCGTTGCATCGCTGATAGGGCAGGGTGGCTGAAAGAGCTCACCTTCAGTTGTTGGCATTGTTGTTGGCACCATTGTCATGGCTGGCGTTGCTGGAGGTTCCAAAATGATCAACAAACACGCCTGTCACTGTGTTATTTTGCTCTGTATATACATCACGTGATGCATGTGGTGGCACTGGTGGTTGTCGACGATGTTGATGGGGGCTATGCAGGCATCGTGAGTGGCAGTGTCAAGGAGTGCTAGTGGCGGCTGTGCTTGATGCCGTCATTACGGCGTTTATAGCTGCTATATTTGTGTTCAAGCTGGGCGCGTTCTCGCACCATTTCTTCTTTTGGCTTCGCTAGTAATACAACCACCTCTTCGCATAACGCATAATGCGGGGTAATGAAGCAAAGAGATCTCCAAGGCGCAACACGTAACAAATGGCCACGAAGAGCATTGCGACTCTATTTTGTTAGCAGGTAAAATTAAATATTTTTTTCGCCGCAACTTGAAGGGGTTAGTCGTAGTAGACTCAGACTTGGACAGGTTAACTATTTTGGGTCTCCTGAAGAGTTTTTTTCCCTGTAATGCTCAAATTTTGGTCATGAAGAGGTGAAGAGGTTGATTTTTTTTTGGTAACACGTAATACTTGACGAAGAGCTGGCCATGTTAGTAGTACAGTACTAGAAAACACACCAATGAAACGCGAGGGCCGACTTGGAGGAGGAAGGTTACAAAAACTCGAAGTCAAAAGTCCATACTACTAGCGGTGGGAGTAAGTCGTGATTGCTGGCATGACTCAGATGTCGGATGGCACCGGTGCCCACTGTGAAGAAATAATTTGTCAAGAC
>QFEU01000986.1:0-11882 GCA_003316345.1 Tricholoma terreum | reverse complement strand
GATGTTGTTTGGGCCCAAGGTAAGTTTTTAGTTTTTAGTTTGTTTTTTGTTTTACTAATCAACTATTTTCAAGCATAGTTTAGGTTGATCTCACACCCTCGAGACAGCACCACGGCCCGATCACGACACCGAATGACCATGCCCACGAGCCACTGCTCGTGGGGTGGCTGGCAGGTGGGATGACGATGGTGGGGGATGGACGATGGACGAGGCGCCGGGAGACCCCTGCAGGGGGATGCCCGTCAGGTTACGCCCCCCATACCTCCGCAACCCGCCATGTCACTGCTTGCACCCCCTGTAGCCTGAATGCCGCCCATGCCAGAGCCCTGGCTCGGCCCACCCCAACGACACAGGAGCCGATGAGACAGGAAGAAACAAGGGGAAGACTGCGAGGGGGAGGTGGAATGACGGGGCCAGAGGAACGGCGACGGGGACAACTGGCACGAAGACCACAGCCAGAACCACGGACACGACCCAGCACCCCCACCTCTGCTGTGAGCAACTGCTTGCAGGGTGGGTTGGGGGGAGCAAGAACAGGGATGGGGACGCGATGGGGATGGGGACGCGATGGGGATGGGGATGCGATGGGGGCGGGGACGCGGTGGGGACGCGGTGGGGACGCAATGGGCACACAATGGGGACGCAATGGGGATGGGGATGGGGCAGGGGCAGGGATGGGGACAGGGACGCGCAAACATGACGATGGCCGGGCAACCCAAGACGACGAGGACGTCCCCCAACCACCACAGCGAGCAACTACTCGCGGGGTGGAAACGGGGAGCAACAGGGACAGACAACGGGGAAACGGGGCCAACAACAACGACCAATGATAACGGGAAGGGACGACAGTGCTGGGCGACACACCACCCACCCCCAGCCTCACGAGCAACTGCTCGTGGGGTGGATCGTGGGTGGAACGACAGTGACGACGGGATGGGGGGAAGAGGGAAGCGAACGATGACGGGGAAGTCCATAATGACGAGCTTGGGAGGCTGCATCCTCCCGAGCTCGAGGTATGTTTCAAGCTACCACAACCACCATCACTACTGATTAATCCCCCCCTCGAAACAGGCATGACAGCACCTGCGCTCACCGCTGCGAGCCACTGCTCACAGGGTGGATCGTAGGTGCTAAAGGCTGCATCATTACAAACAGCTAACAACGGTGGGGACAATGTATCACCTGCCCCCAGCCTCCTGGGCCACTGCTCGTGGGGTGGGGTGCGGGTGAGGTGATGATGGTCATGGGTGCCACAGCCCGGCTGCGGCTGCGGCGGGCCGGCGAGGGTGTGATGAAGGGGGGATTTTTTTTGCTACTTTCGAATATATTTTGTATCTTAGTGGTTTGAAAAACCTCAATAACATAGTGAAAAGTATTCTATAAATGGATGAAAATCTATCTATTTCAAAGTGGGGGAAATTCAACCAGTCCAAATGTTCTGAAAAGTCCTCTGAAAGTTAATGAAATTCATCCTATGGGAAAATTTTGGTATGGTATGAACTGCAGACAAAATAGTGAGAAATTCATCCCATCAGCTCATCCCTTACAAGTAGGAAAAAAACTACCTTTTTCACTCCTCCTAGTGGCAGATTTTCATACCAAATTCTGATGAAACTTATTTCATTTCAATGTTTATCAATACATGAAAACCACACCATAAATATATATTTTTACACCATTTAAGTGGCTGAAATGTGGGATAGTATTCCTACCATGTGGGTCTCATAGTGCTCGCTACACCGAGGGCGAAAGCATGAGGGATCATATTGCAACGATGACAGAACTGAGGGAACGGTTAGCCGAGATGGATACGCCAGTATCCGATGAATCCTTCGTGTCCTACCTTCGCACTTCGCTCTCACTCGCACCATCATTTCGAACCCTATTTACAACTCTCAGTGCCACAGCTCATCAAATGGGGAAGAAGCTCACCCCAACCGATGTGATCTGGCATCTTACCGAAGAGGCAACATTGGCTGAGATCGAGGACACCATCAATAAGTCCAATGCTGCTATGCTTGCAGCCACATCAAAGGCCAAGGGCGGAAAATGGGACAGGTCCAAATTCTCGAAGAATGACATCTTGTGCACAAATACAAACTGTGGCACTGTGCACCTGGCAGGGTAGGATTTTCATCCATTTAAATGTGGAAACATGAGTTTCCTACCATAAACAGCTGAATTGATGGCAGATGAATTTGGGATGATTTTTCATTCCATATATTTTCAACCATTCAAGGGATGGAATTCATGTATGTTATTTTACAAAGTGTCCATAAACTAAAGGGATGAAATTTCATCTTGCAAAAGAATGAAATGCAGGGTATTTTTTTCATCTAAGACCAAGTTATGAATTTAATACAAAAGATGGAGTGTTTCCATAGATGATTTCCCCACATCCAGAGGATGAACCAAGGGTCAATTTTTCACAACTTGAAAGGATGAAATGCAGGGGATTGTTTTAATCTAAGACTACAGTATGGATTTCATGCAAAAGACAGATTTTTTTTCATAAGGTGATTTTCTGACATTCAAGGGATGGATAATGAATCAGCTACAATGCAGTATGTATCTGTGCTAGTGATTTACTTCGGTCAATGATTGCCCACTTGCCATGGTCCATAATGTGCCCAACTACACATTTTACCTGATTGAGGTCAACCAATGCCACAGGCCCCATGTCTTCATAATAGTTGATCCTGCAATAATTTGTGGATGACTCAGAAATTTTGACCTGCTTGATCACTGCATACATGAAAGAATCAGCCTCAATCCCATGTTCAGGAGAGTGGGGGATATTGACAATAAGGAAGCGGAGGATCTGCCCAAAGAAATCTTGCAGCTCAAACTCTGGTGCTCGGTGTCGTTGGTGAGCAAATTTGTCGACAGCAAGTTGGTACTAGAGTACAAGTTAGCAGGTATGAAAAAGCTTAGCGGAGGGCCTACCTGGACAAATGACATATCTCGGCTGTCAGATCTGAGGGGAATAAGTTCACAGGCATGCATGGTGTCACCACCCTCCAGTTGGCATGCCCGACCATAGTGGGCAAATCGGGTGGTCTTGGGTATAAGCTTCCGGATGATTGATACAGACTGGTCAAAGCATGTTGCAAGGGTGGCAGTGAGTGTCATCCATAGGGAAGTGGGAAGGGCTATCACAGATCTGATGGGTGGGGTAAAAACAAATGACGGATCTGGCTCATGACAATGAGCAAGTGGGTTCATTGACGTTATGGAAGACTTACATGATGGCAACTTGATGTCCTTATCATGAGACACAGGAGGTAAGAGACGAAGTTGTTGGTGCAAGTCATAAAGAAGTGATATGTGTGTCAACTGTGCATGGGACGTAACATACTTGTTGATGTTTGCATAGGGAAACCGCCGGCTTCTGACATTACGGAGAATGTCACCACAAAAGCGCTCCATTGGAAGTGCCCAGTAAGCCCAGACTGGACCCATAGCTCTGATAGTTGGTGCAATATGCAGCAGTGCATGAATAGTGAGGGGACAAGTAGCAATGCACATCGGATCATATTTGTAGTACAGACTATTAACCCATTAGACAGCATCCTATCAGAGGAAAGAAGTACGTACCATTCATATTCCTCGACCCAATGTTGGAAACCTTTCTCAAGGTTGTCAAGTTGATCCTGGGTTATTTCGAATTCGAGACAGAGGGTTAATAGTCGAACCAATTTGACAAAGTGCTTGTAGTATCGTTCCGATATGAATCGGCCCCTGAGGAGTGTTGGGGCAATGTACAATGTCCAGATGAAGTGAGTTTCAGCAGTCATCTGTGCCTTCTCTGAAGCTATATTCGGAACTCTAGAGCAAAATGCTGCAGGGATGGTTTTTCCTGCATTCGCCGTGCCCACTCCAATAGCTTCCCACACAGTCCGCACCAACATATATTCTTCATCATCATGGGAAAGATCCTTGAACTTTCCAGTCCAAAGGAGGATGAGGTTGGGGATGAGGTTGGTCCATATGAGATGCATGAAATCATAAGGAAAGGACACAGGAAACGAGAGGGAGCTTAAGGTGCTGAGTAGTGGCACACCTTTGATACCATACAACGTTGCAAGATGTTCAGAATTGGCATCATTTGGAGCATACTGGACTTCCTTTGCCTGTTCTATAAATGATTCATGATTTCGGAGTGGAAGCGCGGATGGGTCGTATTGATCCTGTGGGTCTGGGAAGCCCTCATGGCACAAAGGAACATAATGTGTTGTCACCTGTGAGAATGGAATGCGGATTCCTTTGATTGTACACATGCGGCATGGAGAAATTGCATTGTGGCCCTTCATGCGCATAATCATTGACATGGCAGGTATATCACCAAAGACCACAATCAGATATGCATGCAAGAGGAACACAGCCTTTGTGACTGCGTCAAAGGCAGAAACACCAACCTCGAGTTGGAGAAGTTCCTGGATTAATGGCCAGAAGAACAAATTCATATCACCAGGTTTCTTTGGTCCAGGGATCACCCCAATAGGAATAATGTTCCCCTTGGAAAACCGCTCTTCAGGAGAGAGGTTATAGTTGAAGATGATGATTGGCCAGGCAGTCTTTGTACGGTGCTTGAAGGGACCAAAGCCATCCGTGGATAACCCAAGTGCAATGTCACGAGGATCGGAAAAGAACCATGCTGGGAGTTCTTCATCACCAATCGTGACATACATCTCCTTTAGTGAACGGTAATGAGTGCCATCGAAAATATCAGTTGATTTTGTTGGGTCATGTTGGTGGTTAGACCGGTACTGCATTTTCCTTGCATAGGAAGAATTTGCAAGCATTGCACGGAGACAGGGAATAAGGGGAAGATACTCGTAATATGCCTGTGGTGTCATTCCATCATCTTTGTAGCGGTCAGTTTTGCATTTGGGGCATGCCTTAAGGGATTCATATGGGCCAGTGTAGCAGACGCAGGAGGAAGGGCAGCAGTGATAGCACACAGATTGGAAACCAGAAAGGAACTGAACACATTTTTCTGTATTCTTCAAAGAGTCTATTGGTGCCTGAGGAAAAGCGTAGCGAAGTTTGTTGAACGTCTTGTCGGTGAGGCCATCTTCAACTTTGAGGGCATATGCACGGAGAAGAGATATGTCGCTCTCATCCAAGATCTTGCCCTCTGTAAGGGCGTACATCAGACATCAGTTGAGGAATGGGTTGAAGCAGACACATCTAATTCTGAGACTTCTTTCAAGAAACTCTCACCCAGAAGATCCCATACCGAGACTCCTTCCTGTCCCGGTTCCGCACTTGGCATCGCATCCTCGTCATCTTCCTGGACATCTTCATGATTGCTAAGCCAATCTTCAACCCCATCAGCCAGATCTTCCATGACCTGAGTTCCTTCATCTTCCTCACCACTCTCTTCCTCTTCGTCGATGATAAACTGCCGAACATGGTTAGTCCCCCACCGTTGCAGGCCAATTTGGTCAACACAATCTGCAATGCAACGGGAGCGGCGTAGGTTGGACAAGCCATAGTCGTCAGGATTGACAGTATCATCTTTGGGTGGTGGCGGAGATGGTGACGAGAATGGTTCAGGGGAGCCATAGTTGACTCCGGATGGTCCTGCCTTGCCCATCGGGAAGTCCACATCATCTCCAGGTGAGAATAGTTCAGGGGAGTCATGGTTGACTCCGGATGGTCCTGCCTCACCCATCAGGAAGCCCACATTATCTTCCCAAGTATCCCAAGTGCGGGCTAGATCGTTGACAACTCTGGGAAGATCATCATCTGCAGGCTCGTCGAATGCCTCGTCAGCAGCAGAGTTGGATGCAGGATGCTTCATTGATGAAACAGCATGTCAAACTGAAGCAGGGTGTCCCACAACCTGTTGCTTCAAAGAGAGCTGAGAGGATTTCTTTCATTGGGTCTGAAAATCCCGTTTACAACTGTGTATCAAGAATTGGTTCAGTGCAAGAGTTTCTGAGGCCAACAAGGCAGATCCTTGTCCATTTTGGTGACGCAGTTCAGTCTTTCGGGAGACTTGCTTGCCACAACCACATCCACAAAGACACTTAGCCATGTGGGCAAAATCAAGGATGTCAAGCAAGGACAGGGAGAGAAGAGGTTTATATTGTGCTACAGTTACCAGGGAGGGTGTATGATCCGAAAGTTCTAGACTAGGGGCAGGCAAGATCCGAATGGAAGGGTGAAATGACCACTCTCATCCTGTTTGATGGTAAACGAGAGTATCAGCATTGCTTGCAAAGCACTCTGTAATAAATGAACTCAACTTGTTCTGGTTGAAGTTAGACCCCAAAAATTATTTGTAAATACCATTCCTTGAGTAGGGGAGTCCAAAGAATGAACATTGCAATACAAGACTACAATATACAAGATAGAAGGGGAGGGGAGGAAGGAAACACATGATTCAAGGTAAACGAGCAGGTATTATGGCAGCACGTCCAAAATAGCAGAAAAATGTATCAGTGTAGAAGCGAGCAACAGCATCCTCAAGTAAGAAAATATCTGATTCATAATAATCTTCGATAGACCTTTCAACCAAGAGCGCAGGTGATATTGCACCAGGCCAACCCCTCATTAGAGTTCGAAGCCTCAACAAGAAAGGTAAACGGGAGTTTTAATCCTCGGAACAGAGGCCTGTCCTCGCATGCTCTGGATCTATCATGAGTAATGATCCCACTTGCAGACAGTCTTGTAGGATATCTTGACATTCTATATTGCTGCGACCAGCTGGTCCAATGCGCCTGTCCAAAGAGAGCTCAAACCGAAAATTTAGTTCAGTGAGCTGCCATAATATCCATTGGGCTTTGGTATTACTAAACGAGGTAGGAGCAGTGGTGCAAGACACATCATTTATCTTGATGCCCAGGTCATTGATTGCAGGTCAAAGAAGGTTTTGGGCACGGCTCCGACTACGGGCTGAGAACGAATCCAACTTTTGGGACGGGATGTCACCAATAAGGATGTCCCGCCATTCTTGATTTGAAAGGGGATGGGCTGTAGATGACGATGACGAGAGGAGGCGGTAGATACAGGCAGGCTCAATGGCTTGCCAGGTAGTAAAATATGTGTTGCGGCGTGTTTCATTTGTGGCAATAAAAATGCCAGGTTCAGGGAAGATATATTTCTGTTCGTCAGGAGACAGATATTGAACTTGCACACGAGCAGGATCCTGGTCGACTGTTGCCAACGCTGTACTCCATGTGTGTATGGGAATAGGAGCAAAGGCACAATCTGTGACTGGCTGAAATTTATTGCGACCGGGATCACCTTTCTTTGGTTGGGAACCTAGATGATTGTCAACAATGAGTAAGAAAGAAGGTGGCACACAGTCTCACCGGTGTTACACAGACCAACGGACGGGCCTTGCTTTTGGCGCCTGTGCAGAGGTCCAGAGCGGACAGGCGGTGATGGGCGGCTGGGCCCAGCAACAGGAGGGACAGGGGGTAGACTGAAACGTGAAACGGAGGCAGAAGGTCTGGGTCCTTGCCCGGCAGATGAGCCACCAAACGGATTGGTGAGGGATAGGAAGTTGCGGGAATACTGGTTGATGGCGCGATACTTGTCTAGCGATGATGGCGGACCTGTGAAAAGGACAGGATGGGGAAAGCGATGAGGATTGAGGTCAAGGTGATCTTCTGGACGGAGCAAGTCCACAATGTTGTGAATATTCTGATCCGTAAACTCAGCAGAGGATCGTATGAACCAGAAAGGAAGACCAGCAGTGAAAAAATCTTGTGCGACTCGTACATCATAAGTGAAAACACCGATGGTGTTAGCCACCTCGGAAGCAGGAGGCATATGTCCATCCATGCGGGGCTTGAAGATCTCCATGTAATCGATCAGAGCCCAAAGCTGCAACCAGACCCGCTGCAGGTCCCACACTAGGAATTCAGTCTGCGGATAGGTAACATATAATGTTTGCAATTGTGCAAGGCTATGCTCCAGAAACTTCGCATGGGGCGATAATACTGGAGGTTGGCATTCCTCGGGGGTGACTCTTTGATATTGCTTGATACAGTTGAGAAGAACAGTGACAGACGTGCTCAGATGTGCGAGTATTGCAGGAGAGAGTTTTCCGAAACCAGAGATTGGCAATGCGGAGGGCTCAAAAAGAGTGAAAAGTTCATCGGTAGGTGTCCACCACATAATGTTGTGTTGTAGTAGAGTATTTGGTCATGAGATTGCTCCAAAATGACAATTGTACACCGTGTAGGGCTGGGGCCAAAGGATGGGGTCACCATCGCCATAGCGCGAGTTGGCACGAATATATACTGGGCGCATGTCGTCAATCGGAGGTGCAGGAATATATGTTTCAGTCGGAGACGTGATGAAGGATTCTCCATTCTTGATGATTGCCCCAACCTTGCCGTCGAAAGGTCCAGGAGTAACTGAAGTGAGGTTAACAATGGGCAATGATTGATTGGAGGGTCGATTAACATACCACAAGGTTGGGACTTCCACAGTAAAGTCCGGCTATCCACAATCCTCATCATTTATCCGTAGATCTTGGGGATAATTATGGTTAGGGCGCTGAGATATCAGCAACCATGGAGAATAAACATACCTGAGCGCGACCAATGTACAATGACACGTAGGGAGAACCAGAAGGTGAGCAGTGGAAACACCCATGCTCAAGGTATCAGACAATCTGATCCAAGCTCACTTAGTGGAACGAAGATATCCTGAAGGATATTGTCCTTAGCCCTTGGAAAGGGTTACAGGTTGAGCAATGGGAGATTGGTGGCAGACTCGAGGCACAGGCAGGGAAACCACGTAGGAGACACTACACCAACACCAAGTCGGATGTAGGGGTGTCAGACACCAAGTCCGATGCAGGCAGACACCAAGTCCACCAAAAAGAACCCAAAAAAAAAAGAAAAATGAGGCTGAGAGCGGCGGGAAGAGTTGAGGGGTGAAGCTTAGATGCAGATGTTGGTGGACGAAGTCAGATAGGGTGTTTGATTGTTTGTTGTCGTCAAACAACTGTACAGCTGAAGTCACAGCAACATCCGGCACGTGAATGTTGAACTTAAGCAAATTCCAACACCCCACGCTTACTCACTCACCACTCCCTCCCTCCCTTTGAACTGCCGTCGCCAGCCGTCGCCAACCGCAATACTGGACTATCTATGTGGGACTTGGTGTCCTGCATGCATTGGACTTGGTGTCCAATGATTTCCTATCTGACTTGGTGTCGGATATTCTTCCTGTGCCTTGTCAGACCTCCTCAGTTGGCCCGACCTGTAATCCCTGTCCCAGGGCTAAGAACAATACTCTGCTATTGCAGGGTATCTTCGTTCCACTAATTGGGTCCAACTTGATGGCGAGTTCAACGAGTTCATACGGATTCTGTACATGTGGTTTCAACATCAACATCCGAGCCTTCTACAAGTCCTGCCCCGATCCACAGTGTACTTTTTGTCACTTATCCTGTCTACCATCCTCTCTCTCTCTCTCCTCCTTATGGCCTCGCTTTCCCCCCCGTTCCTTCGCTGGTTGACAATTTATGTTGAAGATTGGTTTCAAGAGGTAGCCGCCATTAATATTGATCTTGACCGCAATATCATCCTAAAGTTGGGAGTAGATGTCATGAACGGGAGAGCAAGTAAGTATTCACATACCTTTCCTTCTGATGGATGAATGACGTTGACCGTCTCCCCTTTGTCGTCAGGGACTGGGCTGGCTTGTACACTGCGGTCGATGTATCTGTGCTCATCTGCAGTAACTCTTTTGACTTTATTGTTGCTTGCCATCAAAGTAATACTCACCTGTTTCCTCAGATATGCTGCCACTACAATCTGGGTAGTCATATAGCCCGAGTTGATTTTCTATCAATGGCTCATGCTCGGATGACTCCACCACAACAATATGTGCCAGCATGGGCTCCGACTCAGGCTCTGTTACGCTGTCTAGTACCTCGCAGATGCTGTTGCTGGGACTTGCGCTCACGGCATGATTGTGAGTGGTGTCAATGAATGGGGTATGAATGAAGCGAGATTTTTGGTTTGTAGGCATCCTGCTATGGATTTCTTATTCATGGACCAACATTTTTATTGCAGTCTACTGTCCTATCCTTAATTCAAGATCTGGAACGCTACGCAAAAAATAATGTCATCCTGTGCTTCTAGTGAAAATATTCCCCTGAACGTGTTAATTTCAGCCCCTACTCCCAACACCATGGCGATTATTATTGCCAGGAACGTTCAAGTTGTCGGTCCTTGTCAAGATCCGCCCAATGTTCTGTTGCATAGATAACAATGGATTTACGGTAGTACCACAGTCCTTTTATTATAACCACTTATCAACATCCACCTCTATTTCTCTTCGTGAAACTCATCAATGTTTTGGAACTGCTCCGTTGGTCCTGTACTCAACACCCACACCAAGATCCGGCCCTGAGAGGTACCATATGCATCATTCCTACATGTACGTTAGATCATTAAATCCAACCCTGAAACTAACAATGATGCATCTAGGTTCTCTTCCATTCTGACCGTTGCTGCGTTCTTCACACCGCTTCACATGTTTGACCCTAGTCCTCAACTTATATGGTGTTCCCGCCCGAGGTTCATTCTCAAGATTTTCTAACCCTTGCCCAGGAGTGTTGTCTTGTGGCCGCCCTTTGACATGCTTGTATGTTAAATCATGGAAGTCCAACCCTGAAATCAACCAGGCCGCATTCAGGTTCTCTTCTATTCTGATGGTTGCTGCATTTTTTACATCGCTTCACATGTTTGACTCTAGTCCTCAACTTACACAGCACCTCTGCTTGAGGTTCATTCTCAATTTTTTTCAACCCTTGCTCGAGAAGCTTGGTCCTGTGACCACCTCTCGAATCATATGCAGACCTTGTACCTTATACACGGATCTTCTGTTCTCTAGGTTCATAAGCATGTAACATGTCGTTTCTTCCCCCGCAAATTCTCATGGCAAAAGGTGCAGCATCCAAGCAATCTAAGGAAGCCAGCAAGGCAAAGTCCACGTCGACCTCTTCCCGAATCAGAGCAAAGCAGGAGATGCTCAGGAGGGTCGGCAAGAAAGGCTGGTCTTCATTTTATTTAGCATTGAGAGGTCATTACTTATCATGTCACACTCAAATAGGGACGCAGGTAGACAAAGTGCCCCCTAGTACCAAGCTCAAGCGATTGGAAGGTGTGTTGACATGTCTCTCACTCCGAGTCAATAATTATCCTGATGTCATTAGCTGAGAACATTGCTTTGCACAAGGCTGCAGCTGCGAAAGAAAATACAGAACTTATGATACCACGGCCACCAAAGGGTGCTGCTGGCAATGGCTTCAATCTTCAATCTGCTATGGGCCTTGAGGATAACCAGGAGCTCTATGCTACCCTTCGTGTAAAGTTTCTCTCTTGTGTGTATAATAGCCTTTCTGATGATCAGTAGTGTTGTGTCTGGGATGTCACTGCCAAAGCCGGAGTTGATTGCTCCCTCGTATGGCACCACCAACCCAAGCCACTTATTGCCAAGATCATTGGTGCAGTGTGTACTTTTTTGTTTATCTTTCTTGTTCTTACAGGGATTCTAGGCTTGAGAACGCCATGTCCACTTCAAGCGATACCCTCATGGCTGGGCCATCGAAGAATTTATCAAGAGCAGCCTCAAGAACAAGCACGCCTATGCCTGTAAACATGGATATTTGCAAGAGACTACAAATATGGATCAGGTCAGGAGCGATGGGGAAGAGGATCAAGATGAGGACGAAGAAGGTGACGAGAATGGCGATGATGATGAGGAACTTGAAGAGGATCATGCCTTGCACAATGGAGGTAGCTCGGATGGAGAGGTGGAATGATTTTTATTGCTGTCTGTACTATGAATTTCTGCCATTAAAGTTGTGAAATCCTCACAAACCGAATCAGATGTTTTTCAAC
>QFEU01000982.1:0-37779 GCA_003316345.1 Tricholoma terreum | reverse complement strand
AGTGGATTTCTCGCCTATTGGTTCCCCGAGCTGGCAGAGCCTGAGCGCTAGTGCGAGCGGGGTAGGGTCACCGCCTGAGTCGGGTGGAGAGGATGGGAATCCGTTTGGTGATGTGAATGTGCAGAAGGGGCGTGTTGATGATCACGACCTTGACGAGACGGACATGGACATGGTAGCTGCTCATAAAAAGACTGTTTAGATTTTTGTCGTCATCCCGCTTCTTGCTCGTAATCTTAGTTTTTCTTGTCCCGTCCGTCTATTTACATTAGAGTCCAATAAATTTGCTATCTAAATTCCTACCTTCCGTTGGTCTCCCTTTGTTCCGGCTTTGAGTGCTGCACCCACAATGCAGAGTAATAAATTGGAGTCCTTTCTGCAATCGCCAAATGACAGCTGGACAGCATATTCGTCAAGAGGGACAGCTACTGATAGCCTAAAGATATGGTGCATTGGGCGGCCCTAGAGGTACAGCATCATATCTTTTGATAGCCTGAGCATCCCAGCTGGTGTATATATAGTATATACCCTCTCTGTGACGGATATGTTCGGGCAGTCTTTTCGTCGCTTGCAGCTTCCATCAGGAAAATCAGGAAAAAATTTACTATCATTGACCCAGTAGTGCAAGAATCTTGCACTCTTGGCCTAACTTTTTGACGCGCTCAGATCTCTTTCCATTTCAGGTCGTTTATGTAAACTAATATCTCAAGACTCCATCGCACATTGTGTCCGACAGCCAAAGATGACAATCTTTGCGAAGTTTGTATACGACATTTTCGCGATCCTTGATGAAGTACCGATGCGAAACCCGCATTGAATTGACTTGTCAGTATCTGTTTCTGTTATTACCACTGTGGTCCGCATCCGCTTACCAGAGGCTGTGCGACAGTTGACACCGCCCTCGCCAAGCAAACAGCTGGCATTGACTGATATGGCCTGTGCCTCTGATCATAGCAGCAATGGAGGTGGGATGTTCCGTAGGCATAGTGGCTATGTAGTAGTACGGATGCTGGCTGTTCCACACTTGGGACCGCGCCGGGAATAAAACCTTCAACCTTCGGCCTATTAATGATTTTTCCTGAGGGAAGCTAAGCAGAGATGCAAAAGGGGGTTACAAATCCCTGCCAAATTTGGTTGTGCTTCTGATCTTTCTGAACGAGGTTTTTCTTCGCTCGCTCTACTCACACTCTACATACCGAGTCCTGGGTTTGGAGCATGTATATTACTACTAGATATGACACTCATATGTGAAAAATTCCGTGGGGGGAGGGGTCAACACTGAGCCACTTAAAACTTGCCAGTGCTCGCTGAGCAGCAATAATGAGCCTAAAATAAGAAATTGACTGATAAATGCAATCTTATCGGACCAAATGAGACCAAATATTAAACAAACTCCTGATCGCCCTTCCGGAGCAAGACCAGGACCCTGCGTCGAGCGCGCGCATTCAAGTTTTCTAGCACCCTGGCTCAGAAGCGGAAGAAAAGAAAAATAGAAACATCAACCCAGAATAGGGGAACTCACTGCCACGCTACGTATACAAAAAACGTAGATGTCAAGCAAGGTTCGGAGTGGCCGCTTGACAGAATTCCACTTAGAATATGAAAGTCGCTCTGAGTCCATATCACATAAGCCTACCACAGATATCGGGTCTTTCCTAAGCAGACTCAAGCACTGCTCGTCGAGCATGATCGTGCGCGATCTTGGTGTGCAGGAGGCAACTTGAAAATTTTCGCTGATAACACGTCGCGTGGTCACATCCCGTAAGGTACCAACAGCACCAGCGGTAAAATCATTGTCGATGACTGATCATATGTATTCCAAAGCTTTGCATGGCTGGAGACTGATCCAAGAAGCAGCTATCCTGCTGGTGCCTTTGCGCAGTTCCCCAGCAAATTTAGACGCCGATCTCAAGATCCCGACTCGCTGGTGACTGGCGGAGTCGCGAGCGTCTTTGCCACCGTATCAAGATGCTGCTTTCGTCCCTCCCTCCCATGCCACGACTGGGAATCGCGGCGCAGCGTAGTTCTTCGCTCCTTAGGACTATCATCGGTTTCCTGATGCCGTGAGTTGAGCGCCTGGCGTCTAGCCTTCATGCTGATCCAGATTCCAGATCACATTTCATCGATATATCATCAGCCAACCATCATATCTTTCATCTTTCATACCCGTCTTAGCAAATGACGTATATACCACCACATGTACATGAATGACACTTCCGTGTCCTGCCGCTATGGCCAACGCACAGCCCCTACCCTTCTAGATCTCTTGTAAAATTTCTAGATCTTTTTATTCCTCTAGACTCCTGTGACTAACCTTTTGTATCCCCCCCTTACTTTCCACATGCTATGGATCCGGCAGTGTGAGTTTATTGCCATATCCCAATGGAATTCAGACTTGATGACATCTGACTCCCTAGGACGACTGAAGTTCAGCTGAATCAATGTCCGCCAGCAATCGTTGAGACCGACTCACAAGCTCGAGTGCAGGAGTGCTCAACGTTCTACAACTGGCACTTCCTGTCCACGATAACGAGCATGTTGAACTCCTATGTTATCATGTTATCTTGCTACCTTTACCTCCCCCTACTCTTTGGTTTGCCCATCTACTATGCTTCACAAGGATCAGCTTTCCTTCAGGATGCTGAGAATCATTTCTCTACATACCAGTCGTGGCTCTCTGGAACGATGGTAAACGGGACCACTATGGCCCTACACACTTTCGAATCCAACTCTACCCAAGTGATAACATCCATCGTACTCTCGCCGTCAGACTCGCCTGATTCACTGCGGAAAGTCGACCAAGCTTGGAATAGTTATCTCGAATCCCGACTTGCTGAATGGAAAGTCCTGTTCACCTTGGCATGCGTCTTCATTGCGTGAGTCCGTCCAATTCTTGTTATCTGAAGTAGAGCTTAAGTTATCTGATTGACTCAAGCATCTCTGTCACAACCTTTCAGATCCCACAAGTAATCGACGACCCGGTTACACGCTTCTTCGCGTCTCTCGCCGTTTGCCGCGTGTTTGCAGGCCTAATCTACACCCCAATCTTTTCACTCTATTTCAACAGCAAGTTTACCAAGTCGGTGCACTTTGGATTTCTGCTGTCACAGGTGCGTTGAATAAACTGCGTCCCTCCTGCTGCTCATTACCGTTACTACAGGAAAGGTTAGAATTCTGCAGTCTATGGACGGTGCTATCACTCCCTGCTGCTACCATGACATGGTAGGAAACCTCCTTTTGTGCCTGTCCGTCCTAGCGTCTGCATACTTATCCGTGATCTCATCCCCAGGGCAATGTTTTTCTTCCTGTTCACTATTATCAGCTTCTTCGGAAGAACCGCGGGCGACGGGACAGTCGATATACCTCCCGCGGATCTTGGGCCGGTGTTTCAAGGCGTAATCATAGTCTCGATCTTGTTGGACATTGCGAATTTGTTTTGGATCTGGAAGTCATTGAGGAGATTCAGGGAACATTGTCTGGACAGAATTGGGTCGGTTGAGATGCACGGTCGGTCGGAATCGTGAGCCATTGGCTACTCAGATTTGATCTTGTTCGTTTTTTTTCTTTTCGAAAGGCTATGCTTCCTGCTTTCGTGCTTGTGTATTTCTTGAAGATGACTGTAGTTTCTCAATACCCCGAACTGTACATGTAATACCCTGTTCTCAAACATTCTGTTGGCGGAAATATCTGAGCAAGTGGGAGACAACAATGAGCAATTTGATAGAACATAATGATAAACGCAGCCTGAGCCGGGGCGTTTTGTTCTCTCTCGTTCTTCATCGAGAAGCATTCCCTTTTCCGAGTGCACCACGAGTACCAGTTTAGCAAACTCGTCCACCAGAACAGCAATGCTGATTCACTGGAGCTGCACGGCGAGCGCGACAGGAGCAATGTCTGCTCAGAAAGTTCCGATCTACTGCCTATTCACCGCGGTAACGGCAACATAAGACTCTGTCGAGATGCATAGCTGCAATAGTCTCCCATAGACTATTAAATTCGTGTCTTTTTGTAGTGAGGAGCGGACGACACTCATATAACTTGTCGCGGTGAACAGACCAGTACAGCATTCATATAGGCTCAGCCTAATCATTCCGTGAAGGTGTGCGGTGTGCGGTGTGCGGGTCGGGTTTTCGTAGCAAAGCATGTTGTCTACTCGTTCCAAGTTTTAAGCTTCAATGCGTATTGCCTGTGGATGTTGTATCCATTTCTGAATAGTATGCCGTGGGAGCGACGCGAAAAGCCAAACATCACGTGGGCGTGATTGAAGGCAGAATTCGACAATCATCGTCAGGCCTCACTTCAAGTTACGAACACTTCACTCCGCTGCCGTTCCTGACAATGAGCAAGACTGCTCAGTCTGGGTTGCGCACAGTTAAACGCGACTTTTCTGTCAGCTCAGCACCAGCTTCATCCCAGGAGATAATTTGGCCACCCACACCCAACCCGCAGCCTCCAAAGCTTACAGGCGTCCAACAACGTCTGAAAGCTATCCAAGATGCATTGGGGGAGATGCCTACACAACCTCAGCGATCAAACGCGCTTGTGGAGTCCAAATTCTTCAATAAGCGCCCTAGCCCAGAGACTGACGCAGCTCCTGCCGCCAAGAAGTCTAGGCAGTTGCCATCGAGCTGGCGGGAAAAAGATCCCTTCTCTGCGCCTAGCCTGAACTCGAGATCATCATCCAGTTCGCAGAGCGTTGTCTGTAGGAAAAGCTTCACTCCGAGCTCAACTTCTACGCCTCCGGTTTCAATGGCACACACTGTACCAAAATCGAAAACCAAGGTCCCAGCGGCGTTTCTGAGCCAAGAGCAAACCCAAATTCTTAAACTAGTGAAAGATGGGAAAAGCATCTTTTACACTGGCAGTGCTGGTCAGTCCATACACGCATATAGTACCACTTTCTCCCCGAATATACAACGAGTCTCACCGTCTTTCTTATGTCCCAAGGAACTGGCAAGTCCGTCCTTCTTCGCGAGATCATAAAGACTCTCCGCAGCGTGCATCACAAGTCTCCTGATGCTGTCGCAATTACCGCGTCAACGGGTTCGTGGTCACCACATCCTACAGTCTGTTTATTCATATTATACTGCAGGTATAGCTGCGTGCAACATAGGAGGAGTTACAATCCACTCGTTTGCGGGCATAGGACTCGGAATAGAGAGCGCAGAAGAACTTGCGTCGAAAGTGCGCAAAAACAAAAAGGCCAGCACGAGGTGGCAGAGGACACAGGTGCTTATCGTGGATGAAGGTAAATAATCATGGTTTATTTCATACATCATTCATGACCCGTTGCCAGTATCAATGGTCGATGGGGATTTGTTTGACAAACTGTCGAGGATAGGAAGCATGCTGAGGAAGAAAGTCGAGCCGTTTGGGGGCATTCAGGTCCATCCTCTTTGTTACACCTAGGTGTTATTATCATTGACACTTTCTCAGGTTATTGTCACTGGTGACTTTTTCCAACTACCTCCAGTTGGGAAGAATGGAGCCCAGGTCAAATTTGCGTTTGAGGCAACCATGTGGAATCAAACAATCCAGCATACCTACAACCTCTCCAAGGTGTTCAGGCAGAAAGACCAGGGTGCGTTTTACTGTATAATACAGTCATTCTACGTTTGAATGATTGGGAACCAGAATTTGTCGATATGCTGAACGAGATGCGATTTGGACGATTGACGCAAAGGTCCATTGCGAAATTTAAGAGCCTGTCAAGAGCAATCCAATATGAGGATGGACTGGATGCTACCGAACTGTATGCGCCGAATACACGTTCTTCCAGCCAGACTCTGATGGTTTCGCTTACAGATTCCCTCGGAGGGAAGATGTTGATCGTTCTAATTCAACGCGAATTTCCCGGCTGCAAACTCAAGAAGAACTGTACAAAGCCAGTGATGGAGGGCTCATCACAGATGAAACTCAACGTCAGAAGATGCTTGCCAACTTTATGGCACCGCAGAGACTCTCACTCCGCCTCGATGCCCAAGTCATGCTTATCAAAAACGCCGATGAGAACCTGGTCAACGGCAGCATGGGGCGCGTTGTGCGATTTGTTGATCCAGCGGTGTATGGCACAGAATTCGATGAGGCTGATGCCGAAATGAGATTTTCGAATTTGGCAACTATTGGGTCTGGGCCGCAGGTAGGTACTGCCGCGAAGAAAGGAGGCGCGTCTGCGGGTATGGTGAAATTGTATCCTGTGATAGAGTTTTTATTGCCGAATGGAGGGAGGAAGACGTGTTTGGTGTTGCCGGAAGTGTGGAAGGTGGAGTTGCCCAATGGAGAAGTGCAAGTATCTCGTTCACAGGTAAGTTTCAACTGTCCTCGTTTGCCCTTTCTTTGCTGGTTTATTATTGAAAATGGGTTAACTGCGTCCTTCGTTAGCTGCCGCTCATCTTGTCCTGGGCAATGAGTATCCATAAATCGCAAGGACAGACTCTCGAGCGGGTCAAGGTCGATCTGGGGAAGGTCTTCGAAAAGGGTGTGTTGTGTTTATTCACCTCTCCCATCTTACCTATTTGTCTCCTCGTAGGCCAGGCGTATGTCGCCCTCTCCCGCGCTACCTCCCTCGAAGGACTTCAAGTTCTAAATTTTGATCCGAAAAAGGTCTGTTTGCACATATCACTTCCCAACATCTGCAGGGTTGTAACATCTCTTCTGCACAGGTCCAGGCACATCCTAAAGTCGCGGAATGGAGCAAAACTTTGGAAACTATCGCAGGAGATTCATGATGGTCCACCTGATCAGGTTGTGGACTCTTGCTATTGGATGCCGAGATGCAAGCTATGCTAGCTTGCAAGGGAGGACAAGTTACTGTAAATTATATACTAAGTCTGTAGTACTTATGACGACTCTCAAGTGGGAGGTATATTGATTTTCGACGTTTATAAACCATCTAGGATCTATTTTCGTCGTCCACAGGTGCTACTTAGCGAATTTCTGGGCCTTCATGGACGCAGAACCGATGTGAAGCTGTTATTCATAGAGATGCAGATACATAATTCATCAAGTTTCAACAACTCACGTAAAAAAAGTTTCGAATCATTATATTTTGATCTGTTTACGGGATGCAGGGAGCCTCTAGACACTATCAATACTGCAGTCATTCGGATACCCAATTTAAGTGGCCAGCTAGCCTGCCTCCGTTACAAACCAAGGGTCCAGAGGTGCTTGGAAACGAGCGAGTCAACGTCGGTCACTCTGGCGAACAAGAGACCCTGGCAAACGCGTTACAATGTATGTAGCTACATTGATACAATGTACGAACAATAAGGCCCATGGCATGACATGGAGGTAAAAGGGGTCGAATGGCAGAGGAATGGAAGCTAATTTTTGAAGAAGACAGCCCAAAAATCAGCAGTCAATTGTGCAGATGAGCATGGTTGTACCGACGACTCGGACAGGTCTCCCCAACAAGTTGAACTTCGAGTGGACTTCCGAGTTTGTGAAAAGGAAGATGGTACCACTATATATGCCATATGGTACCACGGCATTATTTTATTGTCCTCAGGTCACGGTCGCGACCTAGCAACAGCATTGTTCGGTGCTCGCAGCATCATTTCTCTCTCAAACTGGACAATGTCGAGACACTCATTGTTCTGCCCTTCTGTCGTCCCATGTCAGCCTATATATCCTCGCTGCACGTCAAGGATTCTAGCAGATCAGTTCCCACTCTGTATCAACGCCTGTGTAAAACTCTTGGCCTCTACCTAACGTTCTTTACCATCGGTGCACCTATCCTTTGACGCCCCACACATCACCTGTTCACCGCCATCTGGAACCCTCTTCTCAATAATGTCAACAATCGCACGTCGTTATAGCAATTCTCACTTTATGTTGACGGAGGCTGAAATAGATCGGTTAGTTGCCAAGCCGTATGATGCGCCAAAAAGCACCCGCTCATTTACCTCTTCTTCAATAGTCCGCACCCACAAAGGCGATCTGTTCCACGGGCTTCCTATACTAAGCGCCTTGAGCGACGATTCGTCAAGGTGTGGAAGGTCGTCACCCGCGCTTCGCGCAAGCAACAACGTCTTTCATGCTTCCAAAAGGATTTTGTTCTCGTCACTTCCCACAGACGCAGCACCATTCTCCCCCATTCCTATCATAACTAGTCAGTTTTTTTTTCTCCTACTTAATCGACATAGAAACTCGTACTGCTTATATTATATCTATCATTATTACTGGTGTAGCGAATAGTTTTTTTAGGGCTTTTGGATGGGATATGTTATGCTTGGCGGCAGGTCGCTGGTATAAATCACACTTCACATGTACCTACTTTATTTTGTAGCTCTTACTCAAGTATAATATATTTTCCATCTCATGATTAATCATTTTATGGCCTATTTGTCTTGCGCAAGAGAAACTTCTAACTGCGACGTTTGCATGGGCATCGTCATCATATGATAACTGGTACTGCTACTATTAATACAGGACTTGTCGTAAAGATAAAGGAATGTATCTGCCGAGCGTGGAGTGAGGGTGATATGTTCCCTCTTCGAGCAGTGTAACTACTAACTTCGTCAGGAAACAGATTCCATTCACTCTTGCATCTACTCAGAACAAGTCAGCACACCAGAATAAGATGACTGTAGACAATTACCGCAAGGCCGAGCACTTCATATTGATGTCGCATGTGCTGCCGTTGCTTCGCACGCTTTTCGAGCTCTTCATTCGTCTGCTTCAACTCATCCTCCAGCTGTCTATTCTCAAGACTACACTTCTCAGCAAGGCCCTTGAACTCCTTCTGCTCCTCTTGTAGTTGGCGGATCTTAGAAGCGGCCACTCGTGCCTCTGCGCGGTTCTGGTGAAATCAAAACATCAGGATCGAGAATAGTGATTCTTCTGTAAGGAAGGACTGACCCGATCGAGCAGTGAACGGTTCAGTTTCCTAAGACTGCACACTTTTTTCAAGGCCTAGCAAACCATAAATCTGACATGAACGGAAAATCGATGTTGGATCGGACTTACTTCTCTGCGCCACGTCTCTGCATGGAACAGTCTGTTGGTGACCTGTCGGACCTTCATTTCGAGCTGCGGGCGGACAAGGATTATCAGCACCAATGACAACTAGGGAGATATACGGAAGAAGGTTACCTGACGCAATAATTGACTTCGTTCTTCATAGCGATCCCGTGCCATGATAATCTACAAGATGGTGTTGGTTGGCTGCTCAGCGTATATGAAAGGCTACACACGTTTGTTTCTGCGTCCTGCCTTAGTACGTCCATCTGTTGAATCACACCCTTTTCGTTTGCATCCTTTGCTTCGAGCTCCTGTCGCAGATCACTAATCTGCTCCTCAAGCTCAGTGTGCTGAATAAATGACACAGAAACATAAGTCAACCATCATTCAAAAGTAAACACAGATATTACCTGAATTTGATAGATCTCGTTCCTTTGCACCGCGCTAACTCGAGCGGCCTCTCCAGCAGCATGTTGACACTCTAGTTTCTGAGTCACCACCTCGGGAGGAGGTTCTAACGAAAGGCCAAGCATAGAGTAGGGTATTATACCATAGATGGTCTTGAAGCACCGTCCCAATACCCCAGACATCTAAGAAGAGATGCCAAGTGATAGAATTATAAAATGCAAACATTAGATGTACAACAATCTCACGGGAGGGTTTGTTTGTGGAGGGCCACTAGGTGGCAGTGGAGGACTAGAGTTGTCGTCGGCATCCATCTCGGAGTCAGCATCGTGAACATGGGAGAATGAACCGCGAGGCGTAGGCGATGGCGGAGGAGACAAGGTATGATAAGTTGCTTCACGCCTGCGAGGTAGGGAAGGTGGAGTTGGGTAGGCGATTGTTGGGTTAGGGAACGACCGATCCCGAGCGGGGGTAGCATTTCTGGCAAGGAAAAGGATAGTCAGCAATAGCAAGGAGGAACAACCTTGAGACAGCATACGTAACAGTCATTGGCATTGAAGACGGTCCCGCCATCGGGCCGTTGTCTTCCATGGCAGGAATCTGGAATGAAGAATGGGGTTGGGTCGGAGAGGATGGAGGTGACACAGGAGTGAGGTAGGCTGAATCTGGAGTCATTGACCTTGTCGGTTCGGGTGGGTTTGCCAGCGACGTGGAGGGTCCCGCAATGGGCTGCTCTTCGTACATATCGACATCGCCGTTGCCAGATATGGGTAACATCGTGTCGGAAGATACAGCGTCCCCACGAGCCATAGGGCATCCCTCTTGGTGCTCATGGTATCGCTTCACCTCCACTTCTAACTACGCTCCGAATTAACGTTAAGGATTGTGTAATTGGGGTAAACATGTATGTTGGTATTCACCTGCTTCTTAGTCGGACCACTTGACGCTCCGACACGTTGTCGGTATTGGTCACAGTGAGCATATAGTTGTTCCACCAGTGAGGGGAATTGTGTTGCTGTGATGCGATCGTTAATCTCCTTCATCCTGCGAAAATAGACAGTAGTGTATATTAAGCTTAGTGCATGCGAAACGAAGTACCAAACCTCACATCTTTGCTGCCTCAGGAGTGATTTGAATCATATTTCCGGAGGTACTCATAACAATGTAGCCTTTTTCCACCTGCGAAAAGATGCCATAATGATACAGTGGCTCGAAGTACACGAAGAAATATTGCATACCATTGTGCTTAGCGCCGCTCTTACTGAACGTTCGGTATACTTCCATAGTGCTTTGGGCTCTTCACATTCCGCGTGCATAATGACCACTATTTGACACAATCAGCGCAGCTACTTTGCGAAAACGAGAGAAATCTCACAGTTCTGCATCACCTCTTCCTTCCAGAGATATTTCTGGCCATATTTTGGAAGCAAGCGAGCCGCTAACGCGACGAGACAACCTGTAAGGCTAGGGGTGAGGGATACTGAGCGATAAAATAAGCCTTCCATGTACTCACGGTCGACAATTCGCGGTCTCCGTTTGCAGCTAACTTTCTGGACCCACCATGATTGCTTGCTAGCGCTCTGCACATCTCTCATCAAACCCACTTTAGATATCCTCGGCATGCTGGTGGAGTAAAAGAAATATAGGTCGACCAGCGACTAGGGGTGCGAAAAAAGGGGGCCAGGTTGTGGAGATTGCAGGTAGACAGCGTTTTATAAACGAGGCATCCATTGGGAAACAACCTTTGTGATTGCCAAAGAACCATTCCCTCACAATCATCTTTGTCGCGTCCCGTGGCAACCGCTTTCGGGCACGTGACAAAACAGGGAGTCCAAGTTGACAGTTTCTATGTCTACTTAAAATAGAATTGCACCGTACTACAGAATGAATGATGTTGCCCAGTGCCGCACTATTCCCTCGCCAGCGCGGTGTAGTTCGAAACGGCTGACATCTCGACACACAATAATCGCATGTGAATTCAAAACGTTTTCGATGTACGCCAGGTGTTTCTTGATCGGTAGCGTATTGAGCGAGGCGGCTATTTGTTGTTGGAGAGGTGTCAGTACTGACTTTCCAGACGGTACTTTGAGCTCAGATATGGCGACGGAAGTAGATTGCAGTGGTCCGTCTATGATATCGACGACAGCGTCTTCGACGTTTCGTTCCAGCTCCGCGAGGACATTGATGAGCGTGCGACTGTTGGACTCATCCTTCTCCAGCAGTCGTATTCGAGCTCGGGAATAGTATGCGCCGAACGGTAGGTATATGAGGAGCGTTGAAATAAATAGTGGTATTAAAGCTGGTAACAGCGCATAGATCACCTGAAATGGCAATCTCAATCAGAAGCAAACATATTTATTAGAAAGACAACACACGAAATTATACGGGAAACTAGCTTGAAGAATGGGCGGCAAGAAAGGCCTCGGGTTTCGATTGCGGAACCAGCTAGGAGATAATATAATGGGCTTTGCAGGACGAGGTGGCGGAACAGCGGGAAGAGCATAGGTATTGATCAGCGGGCCGTACGTGTCATCTAAACCTCTGTAAATCGAGAATGAGCTCCTACAGTGCAAAGGCTAACGGTCACACTCACACTTCAATACCGGTTGTCTCATGCTCCTCGAATGGATTCTCTATATCGACTGCGGCCGTGACATACGGCACAGTTCTATCATTTATCCTGTAGTCCATGTAATTAGTGGTTGGTAGTAAGGTTGTAAATGCACTACTGACGCATTCGCATATAATGATATATGCGGAAATAAAGCGAGTGCCCGGTAAAATATCCGATCTAGGGGAAGTTATGGCAGGCTAGTCATGAAAGGCGTATATTACACACCTGGATCTGCCATCACTTGCAATAATGGTCTCCCAGTGCTTCCCCATTTGTCAGTACAGTAGAGCTGCTCGCCTGTTCGAGAAAGTCGCGGGGCCCATGAGGACAGTATGGCCGACCTGAGGGACGGTACACGCGGAAGACCCAGGTGAGGTGTGGCTATGGAGTGGAAGTTGACTGGAGTGACGGTCTCAAAAAAGCCTCGCTGATAGAGAATACTGCGTGCATGTAAATATCATTCAGCACGAATGGCAAGACTGACAATACAAGGAAGGACCAACCCTAGGAGATAGCGACCCACAAGACCCCCAAAACTATAGCCTGTGATAGAGAACTTCGTAACCTTCCTTTCGCTGCTTTCAAGTTCCTGGATCTTATCCATCACCTTCCACGAGCAACATTATCAGCCGACTTTGTCGCCTGCCTGCAAACGACGATGCTCGCACCTCCTTAGCAACTCGTTCTCCGCCCCAGTCAATGCCATCATGAGTTGACTCTGCCCTGTTAGTTTCCGCAATCAACACTTCAAGCTCAACGCCCTCTGTGCTTGCTCCTAAATGAGTTTCGCGGGCGATGCGGGCGAGCTCAGCGCAATGGTTCGGGTTGCCCCACATCCCGTGTATGAGAACGAGAAGATGTACGCTGGTTGTGGAAGACATCTATAGTGGAATATGGTGTAATACACGCGGGCTTGACGGAATTATAAAGGAGAGGAGAGTGCGGTGTGAAACGCCACATTTATCAAGCCGATGTGAGTGCGTAACACACGGCGGCCAACTGCCATCTAACATTAACCCTAACCCTAACCCAGCAGCCATAAAACGAACGGGTAGCATTTTTGGCGCGATCTCCTTCCACCTTATGTAATACTAATACTACTAGGTTCGTTGTGCCGTAGTTATCTTATCTTCTTCGAGCAGGCTCTGTTCGAGTTGACCGCTTGAAGCTCCCCAGGAGAGGCCTCCGCTTTGAGGCTTGTTCCAACAAACATCCCTGGCAGCAATATTATAACGGGGTGAAAAGGTGTGATCATTCCAATGTACAAAATCATACATCCGAGTCCTGACATGACAAAATTCGGAACACCATGTATTCCATACGCCAAGTCAAGCTCAGCAAGCAATCATCAATCATTATTCCTTTCAGCTTCAAAAGTCGACATCAGAAGGTGAGAATCTTAATATATGAAATGTCGCAACTCCAGTGGGTGGCGGCAAGATCACGGTTTGGAAATTATTGAGCAGGATAGACAGTAGGTACCAAACGATAAACATGGGTCATGCTCCCAAAGGCACTAATGGCAGACAAGAGGGCAACGGGAACAGAGCTGTCTGAATCATTTGCGCATTTGGCAGTCGGCAGTCGGCTTCGACCCAAGCAGAAAGTGTTCCAAGCCGACTAGGCGCCTTAAGTTCAAGAAAGAATACGGGGAGACATTCATAGTTGATGAGAAAGTCGGTAGGATCTCTAGTTGATGGTGGTCTTCCTTGAGGAGCTACCTCAGATCCTGGCTCACAGTGGAAAGACAACCATTGAAGTCGTTCTCGTGGGTGGTGGTTTGCGGAAATGAACCGATTTTGGTGATCTGGATCCAGCCGGGGAGCTTGGAGAATGTTTGCTAACTACAGTCTGTGTTAGTCCGTTAAAGTCACTTTTAAGAATAAAGCACTAAAAGACTCAAGGAAAGTTCGAGTGTAAAGAAATGAGTGGCAGTTTTGTAAACTGAGCACAATCCGTAGCCCAGATACCAGCAAATAAACCGATCCCTAAACCCTGACTGCGTTCCACATTTGCAGCCAACAACAGCAGAGTATTGTATCAATACCGTGACATGGTTAGCTGAAAGAATTAGAATGCTGGATTTTAACGCCATCACTCAATTGTTCACCGGTATGTGCAGTGATGCAATTTAGGGCCAAATGCAACAAAATGCTGTCCAGCCTGTTCTTGGAGGAACCCTTCACAGTTGCCTTCGGTGAGGACACAGAGGTGTATACACATATGACTGGCTGATACCGATGGAACCTTCCCGCCCAAACCCGTATTCATTCTGTTCATCGTTCCGAAGCGCAAATCTGCGGCGTGCAAAGACACTGAGGATATATTGTGGAAGCTTTTGAGAGAAGCTGCGTTTGTGGAACCCGTATCACCGTTTACCACTACGACCGCCAGCAGGGAGTGTTTGCACCCGAATCTCAGGAACAAGTGCCTTCTGGCGTCGATTTGACGGAAGAGGATCACCAGGGCTTGAAAGTTGGAAAAATTTGGAAGAATGGAGCTTGGGTTAGCCACAGTTAGAATGGTGCGACATATGCATGACTTCAATGTAATCTTGGTTTTTCACAATGATAACCCTGAAGTTTCATGACCGGATTGCTAGTAAAGGAATTAGAAAATCGGTGGCATCCCCGTGATTTGCATGCAATCTGTACCCAACCAATTTGAACAATGTGATTGAAATCGTTGAATATTGAATAACAATGAATGCTACAGGCTAACAGAGTCCAGATAAACTGTTCATTAGAAGTATGCTGGATCTTATCGCCATCATTGAAAGTTTTAACGTTTGTCTCGCATAGCTTTGTGATGGATCTATCATCTGAGACTTATGACTTTCGTAGGGGCCAGCCGCCGAGTTCTGCGGCACTCATCGAGATTGCGCAGAAGTTAGAAGCTAACGCAGATTTGGTGATATGTAATACCCTAGCAGTTCTCATCGAGATCTTGGAATGTTACTTTTGCAGTACTTGAGAAATCTGGATCTGTGTGCTGTTGCTTGGCGGATCCTGTCGAGTCTGGCACAGCACAGCAGCGGGGTCCGGCTATCGCGTAGAGCTTGCGAGAAGTCGGGTGTAGGGCCAGAACAGGGCAGGAACATTTCGTACTTGCAACCGACGATAACCTGTCTTGAAAGAACTACCAGCTAAAGTATGCAGACCAGGCACTGCAGGTGGACCGGAAGAAGTAGAGGTACGATGGAAATGATAAGATTACAGTATAATTGCGATTCACCTGCTGCCTTCCTCAACCTGTATGGTTAGTTCTTCCAGGCCAGGTATCTTCTTCTTCAGCAACGTATCTACCCTCTCAACCACGCGGTCTAGTCTGGTATATGTGGTAAGTTGGTTAGAATGCGGTCCCCCAGGGTCGAACGATGATGCAGAGGGTTCAAGTTGTATGTGGATCGACCCAACAAGCGTCGATGCATCCTTGGGCCAGAACCGCGGGGCCGTGTACGATGCCAGACCTTGAACGGATGACAGCTAGAATTCAGGAGTCAAAAGACATTCTACAGGCCGAATGCAAGTTACACTTACCTCTGCCAGAGCCTCTTGGATGGCAGTTTCACGATTGGATACATCCAAGCTTAGGATTTTTGCAGTATCCATAACAAGAGGAATCACGCTGGCAGCGATCAAGACTGCCATGAAAAGTGAGGCTATGGGATCGAAACCCGTCCAGCCGTAGAGCTGGATCAGAATCGTCGAAATGATGACGCCCACGGAACCAAGCGTATCCTATGATGCTACTCAACACAAGTTGCGACGGACTATGAAGCGAACTTACCGCCATGACGTGCAAAAAGACACCTCGCATATTGTCACTATGGCCTTCTTGTGCATGCGAATGAGAGTGCCCATTACTATGGTGCTTCGCAAGATGCTCGTCATGACCGAACTGATAGTTTGGCGTAATAGGGAGATCTTGAGGCTGCAAAAGATCCGGTGAGGTGGGAGACAATACAGAATCCTCTTGAGAAGGGTCGGGATGAATCACGATGGATGGACCTCGGAAGTGGCGTCTAGTTGGGGATTTTTGAGAATCGCTGCCTGAATGGCGAGTGACCAGTGGTGGAGGATGAACATGTGAGTGCGTGTCCGGAAGTCTACTGTTGAATTCCTGTGGTTCGTGTGGATGTGAATGGGGGTGGGGATGGGAATGGGAATGGGGGTGGGAAGGGGAATGTGAGCGGGAATGGGTGTGGGAGTGTGTTGGCGCATGGGAGTGAGAATGTGAATGGTCAGGGGAAATAGGCGGAGAAGGATCTGCATCTGGCAGAGAGTGCGAGTGAGAGTGTGGATGGAGCGGAGAAGGTGGAAGCGCAGGTGGAGAATGAGAATGTGCGTGTGCGTGTGAATGACTATGGTCATCAGTCGGTGAATGAGAGTGAGAGTGAGAGTGAGAGTGAGAGTGAGAGTGACCATGACCATGACCATGGGAATGCCCCTGCAGAAACTTCAGCAACTTACGCGCAATCGAAAAGACACAAAATTACATGGTGGTGGTGCCCACCCATGGCAAACATCCCGAAAAGATTTACCGCTAGGCCTACTGAGCTTACGAGTAGGAGTTGACCTGTATACATCTCGGGTGGATCCAGACTTGAGAGAACGATCAGATTGATGTCCTAAAAACCAGTGATGGATAATAACCCACATGCGTTGTATTGCCTCAAACACGATGAAGATCGAAATCAGTATCAGAAATATTCCATTCGCAAATCCGGATAGCGTTTCGATACGGCCATAGCTAGGAATATTGATCAATGCCTCCTGCAAGATCGAAGGTCGATGGACGGGCATACCCGTACGTGAAGCGCTCGTTTGGCTCCCACGTCGCCATGACAGACGCAAAAAGACCAACGCCAATCGCCATGCAGTCAAAAGCCATATGAATTGCTGCGAAAATCGTCGCATCATTCTAGAATTTCACGAGAGATGGCAAGACATACCATCGGAGATCAACCCCAAACTATTGGTCCATACTCCGTACAGCATTTGCACGAGCATATAGCACATGTTCAGGCACAGAAAATAGAATATTTTTCTAGATTCAGGGTTTGCGAGAACAGTCTTCAGGTATGACTTGAGTAGCCGTGCCGTTGGGGTACGAGGCGGCCCTGAAAAGGCATCGACACTCTCCGGATACATCCCTTGCATACGTATTTAGCAACGAGTACCCATGACCAACATCGCTTTATACCTACCGGTATAGAGTAGAACCGCCACGAACATGTCGCTGAACGTCGGGAACTGTGAGAATGCCAAGGAGCCTAGGATTGCGGAGATACCAGCAATGGTTGGATACGACAGCATAAAGTGGTGTGGTGTAAAGGACAGATGGCTCAAAGATTGGGCGGTGATCGGTGTGAAGAACAGCAGCGTATAAGCAATGACGGGAATGATTGCGAGAGACGTTAAAGAGAGTGAAGAGTCTGGTGGGAAGCCCAACTACGAACGAATCAGTCTAGTCTGTGTGAATTGAAAGTCGAACAAATTACCAAGAACGTCCTAAATATGTAGAATGGAAGCGCAAAAATCGATGCGCCCAATGTGCTTGCAGCGAGTGTGAACGTGAAACCCAGCGATGGGGAAAGTACTCCCAGTGTGTGATCGAGAGCGCTTGAAGATAGAGCATAAAGTCCTAATGCTCCATAACTTGATAGGAGCCGCCATGCATTGACAGACGATAACTGTGTATCTGATAACACTGAAATAACGAATGCCACACCGATAGCTGACAACTTTCGGGCCTAGAAAACACAGAGTTAGAACAGTGAAGAAGTAGACCAATATCGATCAATTCACAGAAGACACGCTCATAACCGTTCCAACCCATAGGTTTGAGAAATGGGTAAAGAGTATCACGCTACAAACGAGGTTAACGAAGTGACGGATGAGACAAAACCTCCATACCGAGTCGAAGGAAGCCGGGATAGCGCCGTAAACAGACATGCCTGTTGAAGGAAGAGCAATAGTGATGCCATGCCCAAGACTGACCACTACAACGTTCAAGCTGTCAAATTTAACGTCCAAGCTTGCCTCCGAATGAACTTGCCTCGATATTGATCGTCTTCCGCTTCTTCACCTGGCCCGTCACTCCTTCCCAGATCAGGACACCTAAACCTCCACACGCAAGTACTCGCATCACTAGCCAGAAAACGCCAATGTTGAGGTCAAGGAGCCATTCCTTCCCTGCATGAAGCGCGAACACGTAGAGGACATTAGATAGGATGATGTTGGGTATATGTCTGCCTGGGATTCTATGGGATGACAAGTCGCGTCAACGTGTGATTGCATATGGAAATGCTGTGGCAACATACGACGTTGATAGTACTTTTGAAGGGTTCAAGCTAATCTTATTCCGAGTACGAGCATCTGGCACTGGCATGCTATAACCCTGCTGCGACGTCGGACGTAGGAATGGTAGAAATGTTTGGAGAATGTCGTATGTAATTCAAGATAACGGTAGCAAAACTATGACAAATAATGATACTTATAAGTGGATAAGGAAAATATGATGCGATGGCTATGATACACATGGAAGACTAGATCTACTTCACAAAACAAAACAAGAAAAACAAAGAGATAGTTACTGCTTAAACTGCGCCATGAAATTCTGCCACGAATCAACTGGCAGCACATAATTCGAATTAGGAGGTGGCGTCATATTGGGTGACTGGACTACCGTATGCATACCACCGTACCCATTTTGTGGTGGGAAACTATAGTAGTCCGACATGGTCTCCAGCGGCGTGCTCTGCTGTTGCCCGCTGTACATCATGGAGGTATCCATATGCATATGAGCCTGCTGCTGCATGTGATACTGGTTAGAATAGCTTTGCGGAACGTGTCCGTAACTTTGCCACGTGCTGATGGCTTCGCCAAAGGAACGGCGGGAGTCCTGAGCTTGCGAGGAAGGTTTTGGTGGAGGGGATGCGCATTGTGACGCAGGACTAGATCCGGAATACGACGGAGAAGCCGAGGATCTTCGCTCTATTAGTCTCGTTACACCGCCGAGGGCTGATAGGTCGCCAGCTTCAGTCTTGATCCTGGGTCCGGTGGGTAATGAAAGATGTCCGACTGTGTCACTCTGACTGGGGTGAGAGATGGCTAACGCTGCGTGAGCTCGTTCCCTCAGGTTCTGGAGGATACGCTGACATCAAGTTTTGTGTGTCAAAAAGGCTGGACCAGAAATTGATTCCGATTTGCACTCACCAGAATCTTAGCCGTGCGCGACGCGTCAGAAACCCTGGAAAACAGATTGTAGGCGGATTCCAAATGCGATAGGGCAGATGGTGCCAACGCCATTTGTGACTTGACGGCGATAGACCCGAGCACAATCTAGATTTGAAGATCAAGATGGGAAAAAAATACACTGCACAAAACAGAATACTCACTGCACAGGAAAACACATGGGTGAAGAGGAACCACATCCTTTCCGTCAGGCCCGGATGTTGTTTGAACAAACTCTCTATCAGGCCAACAAACGAGCAGGCACTGGAGTAGGCACTTAAAACCGATGGGGCAAATTTACTTCCCATAGGATCGGTGGGACTATCCTCCAATGCTTGTGCGAAATATCCGCGGTGCATGTAGAATAAGGCTGCAGACACATGGGCTTTAGAGATGAGATCTCCCAAGATGGTCATACTTAACACGTACTGATCTCTTTGATTGCGAAGGTGACGTAACGTTGCATTGTAAGCTCAACTGTCGGCTGTTCCAATTCGGCTCCGACTTTCACACCACCAAACCCAGGAACCTGAAGACTTGGAGGTACGTAGTATGAGCGGACCTTCTTGTCGAGTTCCAGGATGATTCTGTAATTGGGCGTTCGAGCGCTGAATGCTTGGTCATGAACATAGCTGAGGCATTGATATGAGAATCTGTGCTTCCAAGCACTGACTGTAACGACAGCGGGTTAGTATTTAGCAATGGTAGATAAGGACGTTGCCATACAGCTCATTTCCACGTCCCCAGCTGCATTGACAAAAGTATCGTGAGGTAAGATACAATCGGTGTGAATTGTTGATAGCGAAGGTGGGCGCCCAAATGTCAGGCTCTGAGAGGTAGACGCCGAAGAGATAAACTTGATCACACATCTAGAGATGAGCGACATACCTGCCAAGAATCATAGGTCAGCAATTCATAAAACAGTTCACGCCGCTTTTGCGTCTCGCCCTTGTCCAGGTGCCATCTGCCGCTGTCTCGATCTGTTCGTTTCAAGGATTGTCAGCGCTATGACCGCCCTGCAGGAGATCACTCACGTAATCCGATCTATTGAGATCAGAATCAAACATTGGGCAAGGAACAAAATGGGAGAGACTAACACCTTGCGCTAATTTCACGACTATCCCCATGATAACCCACCTAGGGCCTCCTACGTCAGATAGCAACATGTAATGGCTCATGAGCAGCTGTGAAGTTTAAGAGATGTAAAAGGACAGTCAGCCAGGGTTGACTTACTAATGCTTGAATGGCAGAAATAGATTGCTCTTCGAGCACCGAGTCAAGCGTCAAGGCGGCCCGGGCTAACTGATAAAATTGCTTGGACTCCGGGCAATGGGCAGGTCGGTCGAGATCCAATAGAGTTCCAAGAGCAAGCGCCATGTACAGGACCGCCAGGCTGTGCGACCCGGTGGTCCCGCGGTACCTAGTGTCCTGCTGGTATATGGGCACGAAGATCGTGTCATAAAAGTCAGTCTCAGCGATTGGAGTATACCTATCGAAGTCATAATTAGGTGCAAAAATAGACTGATACTAAATGAACGCACATCCATGCCGCGTGTCGGAAGTAGATATCGCACCAGTTTCTGGCGACAGAGACCGGAGGCAACAAGCTGATAATAGAATCTCGGATGCCTTGCCTCGTTTCGCTTACAGGAGAAGCGAGGGGAAAGGCTCGGCTGAGCCAGGCCACGTCAAGCGTCATCGGGGGTTCTTGAGCTGGGAGATCATCTTCCTCTTCGGGTCCTTCCTCGTTCTAAAAATATTGGATCAGCTGACGTATGTTCCCTACGAATACGGAAGCAGCACACACTTGTAGAAGGAACTGACAAAGGCGAATGGACCATCAGTGACTGATCAAAGCCTTGAAACCCGCAGGCACTTACCCAGGAGTTAGCGGTCTGACCGTAGAATGTGGAACGGCCACCATGAGAAATCGATCTTATAAAGAGTGGTCAGATTTGTGGCGAAGAGGATTCCTCCGTAAGATAACATACAGTGAGCCCATCGAGTCAATTTTATCGTTCATATCCAATTTTTCTTCTTTGACAGGGGGAGGCACATCCATCCGTTCGCGCTCCAACGGACGTTTTATTTGTAAAAGTTGGTCGGACAACAAGGGATGTGGGTAAGTTGAATTTGCGGCATGGGACTGTGCGAGGGCATCCTCTAGATGTCGAACGCGGTTCGATAATTCGTTGATTTTGTCGTGAAGGGCCTCAGTATTTGCAAGGACAAATCTAGTACCAGGGTAAGGCGCAGCAGAACATAGACAGGACATGGGTACCTGTTGCCCTTTCCAGTTGTAAGAGAACCTAGAAAGCGAGATTAAGCCCGCACGACGATGCCATGGAAGGTTATTTTCACCTTCGGGGCAAATTGCGGAGCAGCCCTTCTTGACGCAGTTGCTGCGCGTCGAGCAGAAATCAACTTGGGGCAACCTCCACTGTATTACAAAGCAGCACCTACCCACAGGGAAATATGCGACTACACCTGGGGAGGACATTTCATGAGCAAGTATGATAGGAGGAAACGATTTCAGGTACTTGAGCTTCAACCTAACGCGAAGGTATTACGAATGGGAAAAAGTTCGGGATGGAAGAGTGAGCGCACCTGCGGCACTCGGCACAAGATAGAGCGACACCACGACGTTTATGGCGAGAAGAGGAGTCATCGCGGTGGCCGTATTGGATGGTGGCCATTGAGGAAGGTAATGGTAAGAAGGAAAGGGGGAATAGAGTTTGGAGATGTCGGACGACACAATCCCCCGTTAAGAAAGTGCATGCTTCCCAAGTAACCGTGATTGCTATATCGGGGGACCCTGTAATGGCTTGGCTTTGTTTGGTTTCGTCCGACTTGTTTGCCATGTTTTTTTTTTCCTTTCCAACCAACACAACACCAGGTAAGAAGGCTGTTTCCCCCTCTTTCCTATGATGAGTTTCTTAGATGACGAGTCTGAACCTGTTATCACAAAGTTCCTTTGTTTCAGCGGAACATGACGATCCCATCAATTTTATACCATTCATGCTTTCCTGATTTCATTCTCTACTCTTGTCATCCTACAACATCATTCTCATGCTCCTTTCCTGTTTTTTCCTCAGGTTACTAGATCACCCACTCGATGGTGGTGCAGCCCGATGACGATTGGTCGGGTTCCGATGATGACGATGATGGGTCCGAAGTAGAAACATCTGTGTTGTTAGGTGTCCCAGATGGTGTCATCGAGTCCATCGCAGATCTCAACGACGCTGCCGTCTCTCGTATCGGTGGGCATCCTGTACGAGCTATCTCACGCATGTACCGTTATAGTCAATTTCTTGACTTATTCAATAAAGGCTTTTCTTCCTTCCCCTGAACCACCCTTCTCTTCGTCTCACTGCAAAGTTTGTTCAAAACCATGCGAACTACTCGTTCAGATGTGGTGCCCCTTCGAGAACAGCCCAAGAGATCGTGCTATGTACATATGGGGCTGCGCAAATGCTACTTGTCAGGGTAAAGACGGCAGGTGAGGCTTCTCAAGTAATCGTGTACGTGGCACGGATTTTCATGGGCGGTGCGTTAGTATACGTGCCTGGCGAGGTCTGCGTTTCAACGAAAAATATGCAGCAAAACTGGAGAAAAAGCTAGCCAAAAAGCGAGCAGCAGAACAAGCCAGGATATCTGCTCTCGCTGAAATTGAACGACAAAAAAAGGCGGAGAAAGTCAATCCATTCTCTGTGAGTATACCTTGCTTGATTATTAGACTGCCACGTGTGACATGAAACAGATGAAGATCACATCGCCATCAAACCCGAGCGCTTTTGGGTTCGGCCTTACTAATCAAATCTTCAATGACACCTCTTCCCCTCCTCCCGAACATCCATCGACGCAGGATGACATTGGCGATGATGACCCTAGTGATACCGAGAGCGACTCGACTTCCTCCGAGAAATCTCTTCTGACAGCTATGGCGTCGGCAACCCTAGGTGATTCTGAATGGAAATCAGCCCCTTCTTACCTCCCGTTATACCTCTCTACTGCCTCGGAATATCTCCCGCCGCAACCGAAGCCTAAGCTGCCACAAGGTGCCCAGGTCACAGACCCAGCAGAGGACGATGGAAAAGGCAGTAAGGATATCTCGTGGATGTCTGAAGCCTACGAGGATTCTTTAGAAATGGATCATGTATTCGAGCGATTCATGAAACGAGTTGGGTATGAGGGCGAACAGTGCGTTCGGTCAGTCGTTATTTTCATCTCAACTTCCAATTCTAACTGACAATCATCCCAGGTATGAATTGAGTGGTACACCTCTCCCTTTTTCATCCGACAATGTCTTCAACTCCCTGTTTCCTTCCCCGCCTGCGCCTACACTACCCGTCACAAAACCCGCCTTCACAGTTGTGCATACTCCCACACGGACATACGTACCATCAATAGCCCCATGTCCATCCTGCCAAGCCAAACGCGTATTCGAGTGCCAGCTCATGCCAAACCTTATTAATGTTCTACGCCAGACCGGCGGGGTAGAGACTCGTGAGATGACCGACGAGGAGAGACGGAAGATGGTAGAGAAGGCATTGAAAGGTCAGGAAACAGGGGGAGATGGGGTAAGGAATATGGATTGGGGTACTTGTATGGTATTTTCGTGTGAGAAGGATTGTTGCCCAGATCCGGACGGCTGGAGGGAGGAGGTTGTTCTGATTCAGGCTGCCATATGATCGGCATGTACCAGTGTATTTTTCTTGAGTTTTAGCCCATACAGTAACCAGTTCCGTCAGACTTCCATCATGTCCAAGCTTCATGCAATAACACAGCGACCCAGAATCATCACAGTTTAGTAAGCACTACGAGGGTACGATAGCATCAGCTTCTCTTGCAGCCTATCTGGCCATGTTGTAACGATGGGAATATATTTTGACCAAAGCGGCAATTGAAACATCTCGGGGAACCGACGTCCATCTTTCTGACTTGACAACGTACGCAGTGATGGTGAGGAGGATTATGCACCATGGAAATTGACCCCGGGGGCAGTACAGCAAGCTCGGCAGCCGGAGGCATCAACCGTCGTTAATCGTGGCGAACTTGAAACGGTTGGCCTTGGAGGATCACGTCAGGATAAAGAGATCTGTTGACCTCTTTGCAAGCCACCAAAGCGCAATGCCTGCAACCCGTCAAGTCGGTCGCACAGGCACGTTCCCGAAGAATTAGAGGACTCTTGTTGCCGATGTACAGAACTTGCTCACGAAATGAACAGTAAGCTCACCATATTCGCTCAACATCGAGATGAAATTGTGAATAGTATCAATTGCAGTACGCCTGATCTGTGGAAATAAGGTGAAGAGGACTCGAGTTCATGCAGATCGGTGGCAAACGATGGACCATGACGTTAGATATGAATTTCGAACCCAACGAACAGGACGGAGTCGACGGCATCCAGACATAGCGAATCGAACGATCTCGCTGTCCGTGGATACAGCTATCTGGATCTGGCATATCATCCTCAACAGCAATGCAGGATATAAAGACTCGTAGAGGGGATCGCCAGCTCATACCAAGATTACCATCCAGACTAGTTTCTCTGTACATACATCATCGGCACTATCAGATCCCGAATAAACTCACGACGCCGGGCCTTACATATCGACGCTGACGCGCCGAAAGATAGCGCCAAGTGGGTTGGGATTAAGGAAGGCGCGTCCGTCACGGATTGATTAGTAGTTCACCAGAAGAAGCTGAAATTTGAGCTCAAAGAAGAAGAGCTTACTATTCCGGTGCAGAAAGTCCATTTAGGAGGAGAAAGAAGAAACGTCCAACCCCAAGACCGTAGTGGCAGGAAGTAATACCGTGGTCCGGGGACTCCAGTTGATGAGGTCTTTTCCTAGGGTGGAGATAGTTGGTATGCAACACAAGTCGAGATGTGCTACGGATTGTGAGAAGAATGTACGATAGAAGTGATCAAGTCACTCACGCGACTACAGGTGTGAAACTTTTCAACGAGCTACCCGGGAGTCAATAAGTAAGTGTGGGCGTTGAAAGCCTGTCCTAGTCTGAATGATCAATCTGCAATCAATCTGGTAACAGATAGGTTGCTGCGAGGCCTAGCTTGTGATGTGGGGATTGAATTTTTTTGATCGTGGAGCCATCAGTTTTTATCACAGCAGGCTTGCGAAACGTAGAGGAGCAAGTCAAGGGGGGACGACAGGTGGATGTTTGAGCAGTTTGGCCGTTACGGAGAGAACTGCCCATTCTGCATCATAATAACCGTCGAGGATTATGATGCATAGCAAGCTTAAGACTTGGACGATATCGGGTAGTGACTCCCTCGTGTGATGAATGGCAACTATCAACTTCTGACTCGATAAACAGTTTGAATGAACCTGAGTGGGTAGTATTCATCCATGCGCGCTTCTTAGACCAAAGATGTCTGACAAAAAGTCAGGCAAGTCCTTGGTGGGGAACCCGCCGAGTACTTGTACGAGGGAATTTGGACGAGAGTATGATGCATATATACTTATCATTCGGGGGGCGGGGCGCTCGATTTGATCGATTGATTCGATTCGGAGTTACAACGATCAATCTACACGCGTTCCCGAAACTCCTTCAACCCCGCCTGCTGATGGTATACTTCACGCTGTGCGTCCTTGAGGACATACAGTCGAGATGGAAAACGATATGCTTGGGCGAGGATGTTCAGGTCCCAGATACCCTGGGATATCTACAAAGGTCAGGTTTCATCGTATACCTCACCCCCGGGCAACGAGGGAGACGGTCGACAGGCCGCAGGATTTCACTATGCCATACAGGCTCTAGAGTCCAGCCAGCTCCTCTGCATCATAGGTTTTGGTCCTTCAGCCAATTGCAGTTCAATTATCATAAACGTTCAGGTGCCACTCCAACATCTTTCTGGGGTGTGGGCAGCGGATTGAGCCGTTGAGATTCAGGAGAGTATTTCAGCATCAGGTTCTATCCAAGCCTTCACGCTTGAAGTTTTCCCCTTGCATTTGCGGGACTAGCTGTTCCTTGGGCATGACAGGTGATGCATTTCTTCACTTCTATCAAATTCTGTAGAATGTTTACCTGCACGCTCATCTGCATGCCCTCCACACAGTCAACGTTATAAAACGTACCGAACCCCTGGGAAATTACAGCAGTGCTTTGCTACTGACTTCGAGTCATGGCTTCCTCACTACATGCCGAACCCACAGGAGAGAGCGAGGTATGTATGTTTTTTTTCCAGCCTCGTTCCTCACTTGGTAGCTTTTGCAACCTACTGCACCTAATATCGATTTACATCTTTCGCATCGGAGATATCGATTCCCTCCAAGACGGTGTCTGCGCCACCATTACGGGACGTCACAGGGCTAGTATGAGTGGCTTGATTTCTGTCATCAAGATATGCACCGACTACCGGCGCGATCACTGCTTGCTCCAGTTCTCAAGCGGTGTTAAGCCCCGTTTCTAGCTTGAAAGGAGATTATCGAGGTTCTTCGCCTTCTATACCCGGAAGACAGGAAGGAGGACTCTATTCGACTCGGAGGTGCTGACTCCATCTGGAGATCGTGGGTGTTGCTGGCGATAGTCCTAAATAACGGTTCTACATTCAGACCCGCTCATGTTCATTTCTTAGTCGCGGCTAATGGACGACAATTGTTTTTTGGTGACTGAGCGATTATGTGGGGCCGCTCTGTGAATAATGCTGTGATGTGAGCGTCCCCAAAGTCCCAGACCTCGCCGAACGTTACTGCTGCCCTCATGACCCGTGTCATGGCCCCCTAGCCAGTCCGGGAAACATCTGTGGTGTCGGTTGTGTAGCCTTGGAGGCTAATATCATCACGGACACTTTGCTACAACGCTACATGCGAGATGCTCTCGTGTTCGAAGAAACCCATTTTTTTTAAGAACACAAGGCACTTATTCAATATCAATAGGGTGTAAGTCGGGCGGCACCACCCTGTCATCTACGGAAAGGACTAAGGAAAGGAAATTATAAAATAGGACATCTGTAATATATATATAGCAATGAAACAAAACAAGACAAAAAACAAGAGCACAAGACTTTCCCATTTGGAATGACGAAGTTTAAACCGGAGCTGCAGACGAGCTATGATCGAAGCTCGCCAATCTTATGTTGTGCAAACAAGATCCTCTGAATCTCCTCAACAACTTCCAGGTTCCATACAAAGTTGTGATGTCCAGAAGTATCAAGGTTAAAATTATACCCCGAAGCATGAACCCAAGATCCGTTTGGGACATATCAGTTACATTTTGGCCAGTCCAAAAGTAGCTGATGATGGCGAACAGGAAGAAGAGTATGCCCCTGACGATGTCAGGACAGGGATATCAGTGCTATTGTGGTCAAAGGCAAGGAAATTCTTACCACATTGTGATGGCAGCAGGAAGTGATAGTACAGTCCATAGACTGTAGAACTCCAATCTTTCCTAGAGTCATGGCGATGAGCAACAGAAGGCACAGAGTCTATTCAACACACCTTTGACAATAGGAATGCAAAGTGTATCGACCTAGCAAATTTACTGTTGAAGTAAAGTGAAAAGATTGGGGTATAGATTAGGCCTGTAAACGCGCGGTAAACAGCGAGAGATGCGAAGAAGCGTGTAAGCGGGTCATCGATCACTTGTGGGATCTGAAACGTCGTGACGGAGATGCTGTCAGTTGAATCCTTAAGCTCGAAATTATATTCAAGCCAAAAAATAGGTGGACTCACGCGATGAAGATACATGCTAAGGTGAAAATTGGTTTCCATTCAGCCAATCGGGAGTCAAGAAAACTATTCCAAGCTTGCTCGAGTGTAAGCAGTGTTTCACGCGGAAAGTGTGGTGGTGAGGGTAAGGCAACCACTACGGGAGTTGTGACCTGGGAAGAGTTGGATTCAGAAGTTTGTAACTCTGTGCTAGGCCTGGTTGCTGTCGATAACCACCCCTGGTATGCGGAAAAGCAGTTCTCGGACTCTGGAAGGCAAGCTGGTCCTTGTGAAGCATAGTAGATGGGCAAGCCGAAGAGTGGGAGGAGGTAAAGACGGCAGAAGAAACCGGTGGTGTAGGTAGTGCAGGTGTTTAGCTTGCAGATGATCGTAGACGAAAGGTGTGCGAGGCGAACGATTGTCCTGGAATGTTGATATATGTCATCATATGATGTATTTATTTAAGTTATGATCAAAACTTGCATGATTCTAGTCGTCAAATGATTATCAGCAGCGCGTCAGAGAATCGTTCTTGAGAAATTGGGCTTAAGCTATCCATGGGTGGTTTCTTGACGCGTTTTGTACTCAGGTAGCATGTAAGAATCCAGATGTTATCGCAAGTCCGTGGTATCGCACCGTGACAATTTTGCAACTAGTATTAGTAATGCATCATTGACATATGTACTAGTGCCACTAAGTAGACAACCGGCAACTTGTTGAAAGCCCGCTACTTTCGTAAGGATGGTGTCCGAAACAAAGGGACTGTAACAATGCTAATACCCTGATAATTTGGCGCTGATGAAGCCCGAAAGACTGGAGAGTCTATGGCATACAATGGGGACTATGTCTCCGAATACGACATCCTTCGACGACGAGGCATCGAAGATCTAGAGGGGCAGCCCGTTACAGCAAAGTGGTTCTGAATTGCCTATTAGAAGTTACTTTCAGCCTGAGTGTATTCGCAACTTTTCAAACGCAATTGATCATGGTCACGACCAAGCAAAACTTTTTATTCCCCCTGAATTGAATTGAAAATTTGCGAATACAATCTATTGCCAAGTAATATTGCGGTGCAAGCACAGTCCCCTGAGTGCACGACGCGGTACTTATATCTACGTCACTCCCTGGCGACGAGTGGCGCCCAATCAACTCTACGAATACTTAGTACTAAGTAATCTCAAAGTGATCTCCGAGGAACTGAGCTGGTGTGTTGGCATCCTGGTGAGAATGATACTGGTACTTCCTCATAAAATTGAACGAGCATTAATTATGTCGTGCAGCTAAGCTTATATGGATTGCTACGGTTTCGTAGCAGAAATAACTGGAAATAATGGGGACCTTGAGGAGACCGGTGACCTAACTTGATACAGTGTATCAGATCTCCAATCCAACAAGATGAGCTTGTGAGATGCCTGTGAGGCTAACGAAAGGACAAACTGCGCAAGTATAATATACAGTTGATATTCTCATAGTGCATGATGGGGCGCAGGGAGATGGGGTACATACTGCATATTGAATAATGCATAGGCCCAAAGCATAGATTATCCATCATGACATTGAAATTTGGTGGTGTGGAACCTGGATTTGACCTAAATGTTGGTATTCTCCCCTTCCCCGAGGCCGCGGCCTTGAAAACTGATTGACCCTTGCTGATGTATATACAGGGAGTTCTTCAGTGATCTGACAAGAAAGGGAGTAGCGCGAGCCCAGCGATTCGGCGAGCATGTGGGTCACTCTGAAACGGGTTGTTCGGTTGATAGATATTCTTATCACTGCCGTATTTGACGTCGAAAGGATCACGATCCTTTCACGGCCATTCCACTCAGGTCGATGATTAATATTTACGACTCTATGAGCACCTTATCAAGGCATTTGATCGAGTTATTGGTGCACCTTGCGCACTGCGTACTAGACCAGTACGTTACTACATAAGCTCAACACTTTTTTTGGGAAAGAGCGTCCGTGGGCGACTTGGAAACCGCACTTTTCGGGGCGAGTCAAATGACATTAAGGGCTGGTAGCTGATCGCAAGTAAGCGCACCATAGTGCCCAAACGCAGTTATTGATGATGATTGACGTGCAAGGATCCTTGCGTGACTTTACTTTCCAACACCACGATGCTTGAGTTCTATATAACATGTTTAATTTAAGTCCCCTTCTAGATTGTAAAGTTCCGAACCACTCACAGGGTAAGAAAATCTATTCCAACACTGCTTGTCTACGACTAGAGACTCCTAGAGTAATCATCTGAAATCAGTGTCATCCCGGTCAAATCGGAGTCTCCTTCCAAGCGTCAATCGTGAACTCAGGGGCACTTGGATATCTCACGGATACGTTGCAATAATTCGTTGTATCCTATTGCCACGTGTCAAGATACGGGCATTGGACTGAATAGCACAGCCTGTCAAGTAAAAATTAAAGGCTCGTGGCATTTGATGTTGGATGTAACAGGGGGAGCTAGGATGACTCATGAGTATTTGGTGTGGTCCGGGTCTACGTATCTTGAAAGAAATAGAGGGACGTAATCAGCCGGACGGTGTGAGAGAAGGGCGAAATAGACCCATTCAAGACCAAAGTAACAACGTACACGTTCCCCTAGAACAAAATAACAGGGCCACCATTATAAATTAGAGGTAGTTTAAACTTCGTTCGGATTCCTCTCTACACGTTGTATATTCCGAAGCATGGGTCAACGGATTGGTGTGGGTGATATCGCTCCCGGGGTATCTCCACCAATGCAGCCACTTGCTGTGGATGCCCGTGGTCAGACAAGCGCCTGAGGCACCACGAGCGGCAACTTGCGTGCTAGCGTGTTTCTCCTCGCCGACCATGGCGTGGCCTGTGACAAGTCGTGAGAACGAGCTCCTGAAAATGGGGACAACTTACCCAAGCCATAATAGTACTCCTTTTCACAAAATGATTATGAGTATGTAATAATTCCAAGAAAAGAAAGAAAGAAACGACTGAAAGCAAGTAAAAATTCTCCACAATACCCCCGTTGCTTGATTCGAATGCAGCTAATGCAAATTCAACACACACACGATCTCCGCACTCATCTTCCCATCCCCGTTCTGTCCCCGCCACCCCAAAGATGTTTTATTTGCAATCTACCTAACATTTCATCTTCACATTGAGTTCATGTTCCTCCCAACTGAAACATTTCGCTAGAGCACCTTCCCCGCGCCACCACACGTCAGCCCTAAGCTGCAGGGCGCGTTGACGATATGCCATGTACATGTTGTTCAGCGCTTCACCCGTGGGGAGTGGTGGGTGCGGTTTGATGCGTGGAGAGGGACGTGGTCCGACGATCGGAGAGCGTGGAGGTTTCAACAGAGCGCCCCATGATTTCACGGTGTGCAGCGAGGCTGTGGTCGTTCGTACTTCCGTTGTTGGTGGAGGGAATGACGGCGAAGAACCGGCGCACCCTGGGTGATCGCGGGTTTCGCGGCAGCCGGCAGTGTGGTCGTACCCGAGGGCGGGGAAGTCCCCCGAAGGGATTAAGTGCTGCGAGGGGACTGGTGCTGGGCTATATGTTGGCACAGGCACAAGGGATGCAATGTCGTAGACAGTGTAAGAATTCACAACTTTCTTGTTTAGCACAAGTTGTGCGGAGCCAGAACCAACAGAGCCATTCGAGATCATGGCTGTATAAAAAAAAAGCCAATGATCACCTGTTAGATGCCTGAGATGAAATTGGCGCTCAGGCACTCTCTAGACAGAAAAATCTGCAAAACGCGAGTGACGCCACGGCCAGATCCTGCTCCATCCCATAGTGTGGTCCCGGAGGTGAGGTGCTGAAGCCCGGGAACCCCCGCCATGCTGCTCGAGGGATCTCGTAACATGAGACTCGTCCGCCCACATTTTGAATCAGGATCTGCGAGACTGTAGAAGCGGGGGAGTGTCTTGTCTATAAGCAATGCTATGGCATGATCAAATCCGTTCCCTGCGAGCGCGTCTTCGAGTTCAGATGCAGCGAGGTAGACAGTAGGCCGAAGACAGAGGAGAGCATGTCAAATTCGGCGCTCAGATTTTGCTCCCCTGAAGAGGGAGTCAGTAAAGTTGTAGGGCGACATGATGTGGTACGGCCAAAAAGGGTTGTCGTATGGTGACAGGATCGAAACTGCTTCGTCGTCGTTGTCTGGGCAGACGTAAGCACAGAGAGAAGATCCGGGTGCGAGAGAGCACAGCTGATGAGGAGGGATTGGCCAGTAATGTGCGGGGGGCGAAAGGTTCAGGGAGATCATAGATCCAAGAAGGGGTGTCCATAAACGAATAATGGCCCACTGTGACACGGCATAGAGCAGCTGCTGGATGGGCTTGAACTCGGATGCTTTGGCGTCACGAGGAGAGCGGAGATGCTGGACAGCTGGTGTCAAAGCCTATCATTGTCGACATCGCCGTTGGCACTGTCCAGGGAAATGAGCAGGGGACTGAGGGCGATGAATTGTAGAAATACTTATACATGGTGAACTTCGGTGGTGGTAGTGGATGCCAACTATGGATGCTCGACTCGATGACCAGTGCGGTTCTTGGAACGTGAGGTTTGTAATCACGTTCCCGAAATATGCGATCGTGTTTTTCACGCTGTGTTTGTGAGAATCTCAACTGGCAACAGCAGGATATACAGCAGGCAACGAAAATGCCGATCAACGAGCCTTCGCTGGTTTTCACAATGTGCTCTAGGCAGCCCTGTGCCTTTTGGGTTTTGGTCCTCCAGCCAATCGCAGATTTCACAAAAAAAAGTTCAGGTATCCATGCGATATATTTTAGGCTGGGCTTTGCATGGTGTGAGGAGAGTGTGACCGAGCCTGCAGGCTTGAGGTTTTCCCCCTTGTATTTGTGGGATTTCCTGTGCCTATTATAGGGCATGATGCATGCTGTCCCATTCTGAGAACGTTCCATCATCCCTACATCTGCACCGTTCGGCAATCTCATCAAACTTCTTCCTAGCACTGAACCACCCGGAAAATCACACTGTAACGGCTTTGCTACCAGGACTTTGACTCATGACTTCCCTACTGCAGCATAGGCAAGATACGTGTGTTCTTTTTTCCAGCCTCTTTTTTTTTTTTTGCAACCAGTGCTAAGCACCTAATATATTTTTATTCTTGCACATGAAATCCTCTACGGGACAGTGTTATTGCGGATCGTCACAGGGGGTAGTACAACAGGCTTGATCACTTGTCACTTCAAAACGCCCACTGACTGGCACATCATCACTGTATTCCACGGTGAAAACCTAGGAAGCCCTGTTGCTAGTTTATCAGATTCGTCCCGTAGTTACCAAGTAGCCACTATACAGGTCACTCTCCATTCATCTGGCAAGACGCTAACTATCCTGGGTGATACCAATGGCAGCCGACAGGCCTAATAACGGTTCCACATGAAGACCAGTCGCCATCGCAGGCACGGCTGACAACTGTTGCCGAGAACACTTGGGATATCGCCTGAATAGATGACGGCTTTTGTTTGGCCGCTTGTCGTTGAAGTCCCAGAATTCAACGAACACTACCATCATGATGCATGACCGCTCGTTATGGCCGTCTAGCCACAATTGTCCCACCGGCTATGCCAGCGCACCACCACAGACACATTTGCTGCCATACATGATTCTTGTGATCGAAGAAACCGGATCTGAAAATACAGACACTTCTTCAATCAATTCGATACATTTGTAGAGGTTCAATTTAGTCGATCACAGGAGATGAGGTATCCGATCTAAGAGAGAGAAAGAAGGAGAAAAGAGGACGTATGTAAGTCACTGGGGTCTTCAGGTAAAAATATTGCTGTCACTATGAAAAGGAATACGAAAGAGTTTCAAAAGAAAAACATGGCTTCGGTAATATGTATACAGCGATGAAATAGAAGGAACACATACTTTTCCCATTGGGAAACGACAGAGATTAAACCGGAGTCGCGGACGAGTCGCAGGACGGGTGATTGTGCCCTCCCACCAATCTCATGTTGTCCAGGCAAGCTCCTCTGAACTTCCTCAACAGCTTCCAGATTCCAAACATACTCACAATATCCAGAAGTATCAGGGCTATAATTATACCCCGAAGCAATAACCCAAGATCTGTTTGGGATATGTCGGGTGGATTTTGATCAGTGGTTCTCCAAAAGTAGCTAACAATGGTGAACAGGAAGAAGAGTATGCCCCTGATGATGTTGGGGCAGAGATATCAACACTAGGGTGATCAGATATAAGGACATTCCTTACCATGATGTGGTGGCAGCAGGAAGTGATAGTACAGTCCATAGACTGTATAATTCCACATTTTCCTGGAGTAATAGCGATGAGAAACCAACGACACAGTGTCTATTCAACACACCTTTGACAACAGAAAGGCAAAGTGAACTGACCTGGCAAACTTACTGTTGAAATATAGTGAAAATATTGGTGTATAGATTAGACCGGTGAATGTGCGATAAACGGCGAGACAGGCGAAGAAGCGTGTGAGCGGGTCGTCGATTACTCGTGGGATCTGAAAGGCTGTGACAGAAATACTTTCAATCAAATATCATAAGCTTGGAATGCTAATGTAAAGAATTCGATTGACTCACGCAACGAAGACACATGCCAAGGTGAATATGACTTTCCATTCAGCTAATCGAGAGTCAAGATAACTATTCCAAGCTTGGTCGACTTTCACCAGTGATCCACACGGGCTCAGAGGACCTGGCAGTGGGGATAATACAGAAGCTGTGACTTGGTTGGATTGAAAAGTTTGTAACTCTGTGGTGGGGACGGTCACTACCGTCCCAGATAGCCACTGCTGGTATGCAGAGTGGTGGTTCTCGGTGTGTTGCAGGACAACGGAGCCCTGTGAAGCATAGTATATGGGTAAGGCGAGGAGTAGGGGGAGGTAAAAATAGCAGAAAAAATCGATGGTGTGCGTAGCGTAGGTGTTGAGCTTGCAGATGATCGTAGACGAAAGCTGTGTGAGGTGAACAATTGCTCTGGAATGTATGTCGTCATACGACGTAACCATATAATGATGACTGCAAGAACTTACAATTGTGGATCCATGATTTTGATCGTCAAATATCAGCAGCGAGGGAATATAAGCATCAGAGAATCATTCTTGAGCAATCTCTGCTTAAGCTGTTTATGAATAATTTATCGACACGGTTTTATACTTAGGTCAGTATGCACGTATGCCAGAAGGTCATGTTCAGGTTCAAGTTGGATGCCGACTGCCCGGACTCCGGTCTGCAGTCAGATCGGGCAAGAGAACCATCTCAGATCCTTGATCGACCCGTATCACCCACGCTTACAAGATCGTGAAGGATCTCAGAAGCAGTGTAACAGCGCTATCAGTAGACATCGTGGGGGTGCGCTGATCGGGAAAATGTCAGGATGATTGTCTTTTCATTACATAAGGTAAATAAACGCCTTCGCCATATCCAGGGGCTGGTAAACCTAATCTATACTTTTTCAAAGGATGATTCTCAAAGTCGATTCTAAAAAGTACTTGCATCATGTAGATGATCAAGAAACCTATCAAATAATTATACATGTGGATAATCGACTTTACGGTCGAAATGGCCTGGATCCGGGCTTATTGCACTAATTTTTAGCCCCTAATCATGCAATAAATTGGCAGACCGTGGTTCGTGTAGTTAGCCTCCCGCCACGGTTTAGTTGGCTGGTATCTATATCTTGACTACTGCGAGTTGTCACGTATAGAGACCTAGGGGGGTTCGGGGAAAATTTTAGAATGTTCTATCACATGCCACTGACTTGAAACTCTCCCGCCGGCCTACTACATAGTACTTGGCGATTGATCTTGGAGATACGTGCGCGTCGGCGGCTTCATAATTTGGTTAGCAATACCACGTTTTGAATGCATGCGGCATACACCCGATCGCCTTCCTGTGCACCAAGGGGAAAAAGGAGCCTATAGGCGGCAGCGATGAGAAGGGATGCTCCGATGAGGAAGGCGAGGATGATGATAGCGAAAAAGTCGAGTGCGCATTCCTTTTTGAGTTCTCTTGGCAGGGGTTTGACTGAAATGAGCCCCCCTGTTTTGTGGTTTTTTTAATTTTTATATCTGTACACGTCCAAGCTGTATGCGACCCCAGATCCAACCCAAAACGGAGGGGTGTAAAAGCCTGATCAACGGGACGCGGTGAAGAGAAGAGGCAAGGAGATATACACATTCAAGACCAAGCCAACGACGTACACGTTCACCTGAAACAACATAACATGGCAAAAAGACACAAACAAAGTAGTCCCTCATGATTCCTGTTTAAATTATTCTTTTATCATGATTCGTCATCTACTCTGAAGCATGAGTCAACGGATCGATGCCAAATCATTCGCTCCAGGAGTATCCCCACCGGTGTACCCACTCGCGGACGCCCGTGGCCAGACGAGAGTGTGAGTGCGAGCGACATCTTCATATCAGTATGTTTCTCCTCGCGTAGGCTGTGGCAAGTCGTGAGAACGAGCGCTTGTGAATGGGGAACAATAAAACAACTTACCCAAGCCATAATAGCACTTTTCCTGCTGTATCATGAAATGGATGTGAGTATGTGATAACCCCAAAAGTAAAAGTCTTCGTCGCTTCAGCCGAATGCAACCCATGCAAATCTAACGCGCACTCCATCCTCTCCTCAACACTCATCTTCTGCCACATCCCACAATCCCCTAAACACACCACCCCACAAACATTCCCCTTACTGCTTCTATCCCCAAGGATCGTCCGACCACCCCGCATCTCTTGCCCTTACTACCTGTTCAGCCACTGTGGTATGCTCCGCACAAGCTGCCCTGCCGTCTCCACGGCCGTCTTCGCGTTGAGCTCATGTCCCAATCTTTGCGCTAGCGCGCCGTCCGTGTCACTCATCCGCTGTACACGATGGACATGCATTCTGCGCAGATCCGAGCTGTAGGGCACGTTGTCGGTATGCCATCATTGCCATGGACATGTTCAGTGCTGCACCTGTGGGGAGTGTTGGGAGAATAAGTGGTGGACGTAATTTGATACGGGGAGAGGGACGTGGTGCTACGATCACTGATCGGTGGTGTAGGTTGCCTGCCGCAGAGGGCCCCATGACTTTATGGCGTGCGGCGAGGTCGTCGGTACCTCTGTTGCTAGCAGAAGTTGGGCGGCGGTTTTTTTTGGCGGCAGAGAATCGGGGACTGGCAGCCTGGACATCACAAGGGCGGCTGTCGGTCCCACAGTGGTCGGCAGTGGGACCGTACCCGAGGGCAGGGAAGTCCTCTGAGGGGAGGGGGTGAGTGCTACTGCTTCCAGGCTGATGTTGGCTTGGGCTGGGGCGGGGCTGAGGGGTGTCACACCCTTGGGTAGTAGGCGCAACTTTCTTGTTGCGCGGAGTCTGAAAGGCAATGATTGCCTTTAGAGGACAGAGAGTGGCTGCTTATGAAACTCGTATGCTTTAGCGTTGAGCAAGCAGGGCGAGGAGATGGGAATGGAAACTGGCGGTATATTGGGGGGGACACGCGGCTAAAATTATCACTGGTGTTGACATCGGGGTCGGCGCTGTCTAGTATTGATTGCAGAGACATACTATAGTTGTGTGGTCCGTAACTCGGGTTTCGACAACTTCTAGTAGGTATTCATCACAGGCACTAAACATGGGGCTCGGTCCACTCTTGAAGCAGTCGTCGGAAATGGCCGATGCCGTCTTGTGGTATACAAGTCTATGTATACTTACATTTAGGAATGTAAAATTCGCCGTACAGCAACGTGTAACGTCGGAAAGAAGCGATGGAACAATCACAGCCCGTTAAGGAATAAAATAGAAGCCCGGGTCCAGATGTAACTGATCATGATAAGACGAACCTAGTCGTTTGTTGCTTTTTTTTTTTTGATAGTGGAGGATCACGTACCCGTTGTATGTAATTCCGGATCTACGCAACTCA
>QFEU01000968.1:0-16341 GCA_003316345.1 Tricholoma terreum | reverse complement strand
TTACCAGCATTTGCCCTCCCGATAACGAGGATACGGAAGTGGGTGTACTTGGCCCGGAGTTTCACAGCTTCTTTCGGGTCGGTCGTGATCGTTGATACAGTGGGTGATAGATCAGCTAGGGGCAGAGGATCGGCTGGAGGCGCAGCAAAGGTCGGAGGCGAAGCAACAACCGCAGGCGGAGCAATAACCGCTGGAGGCGAATTCGAGCGGCTGGGAGGCGTGCTCTGGGATCCCCGTCCGAACACCTTCTTCAGGCGATTGCAAAACCCCTTGGACTCTTTGGCAGTCTGCGTCGGGCGTTGGTCAGCCATATCGATGAGGGGAGGAGACAAGAAGTGTTTCACTCGAGAGTGAACGCTACCCAGCAAATAGTGTGCAACACGTGATGTACGGGAAACCCCGACGCGAGACTTGGGCAACCTTATCATCTGCGTCGTCACCTACATCAGAACCACCATCATTTTTTCCCATAGCCTGTTCTTCATCACTACTATCCAACAGCTCTAGCTCCTTTTTACGGCCTGGCTTAGCCTTCGCAACGGGCTTCTTTTTCTTAGGGGCTGGTGCATTGTCATCAGAAGCGGCCTCTTTTGCCTTTGTAGATGGCTTTCGAGAACGGTTGGGAGGTTTCTTTGCAGTAGCTGCACCTGGGCCAGACCTGGGAGGCATGTTGATGACGATGTTGTGAGAGGAAAAAATAGTCGAACTGATATATAATTATCAACCTAGTTACATATCAAATACAACAGTAATTTGAGGTGGGAAAGGCTGAATCCTTCATGAGGATCATGATTCAAAGTGTTGAATCAACTCTGGAGTTGATTCAACGATTCAAAAATTTGAACGATTCAAGTGTTGTTTTGAGTTGTTGAATCGTTGTCTGGATCGCCACCGAATCACCTACTTGAATCGTCATTGAATCAAGATAGTTGACTGCTACTATTGTTCTGGAGTCTGTCATCAGGTGTTTGAAGATATTTTGAGAGGGTTTTATAAAGTCATAACAAAAGTATAAAAAGTAAAATTTACTACAAGAAGCCCAATTCTTGTGGACTACTTTATAAAGTTAGATTATGCTAGGGTGGGTTGACAGAACAATGGTGTACCACAACATCCATCAGGCTGATAAGAGATGGTAATGTATTGTAAATGATTATCCCCAAGTGAATCTCAAGAGTGAAAAATCTATTCTTTTTCTTAAGTGGACTCTTATACAGTTCTAACTGACCATTTTTTATTAACTCAACTCAATACTCAAATTGTTCACTCATTCATTCATTCATTTTCACTTAAAGTCTTAGCAAAGTCTTAGTTCTCAATCACACACCCAGTAAGGAACACAGGGCCTACTCATGAATGGGTTTTTGCATTTTGTTGAGCCCACGGGGTTGTGGCTGTGCTCAGTTATTCCAACCACGGCAATGCCTGCAATTGCCCCAATGCTTTGAACAAGTGGACAAGCAGCACAATTCTTGTGACACTTAGGTATTTAATTATTTTTAATTATATTTCATGATCAATGTGTATCACTATGTTTGCTGCTTACAAATAGTAGCTGGCTATACCAACATACTTCGGTTTACCTGATGGTAAAGATCTGATCAACAGATGATTACAACTTGAACAAGATTACCATAGCACTTACTCCATAGTGGATGCAACCTATCTTGGGGTCCCATAGCTAAAGATCTCATGGCTGAAAGAAAATAGACAAGCTGAATAAATATTATCAAGATCACTCATCATTAGAATTTCCTGTGTTACATGAGTCTGTCTGTTTCTTTTTCCTGCCTAAGCCTGCTCTGAAGCCTCCAGCACCATGTCCAGCACTATTTTTGGACCCATCAGCTCTTCCAGAAGGCATTGTGATAGCAAACAGCAAGTTGAATGGGTAGTTGGTACATAGTTCAAGATTTATGCATTCAGACACCGCACTAGAGCCGATTACCTTACGCTCCGCTGTCAAGGTAGTACCGCCGCGAAACCACGGAGGTAGAGTAACAGTGAATGTTGCCGTAAAACTCGTACACTGGCCAGGACAGCCGGCAAGCTTCTTCCTAGTAATAGGTGGTTCTGTGCTTCCTCTATTAGAGTGCATTCGCAAACAGAACGTTATACATTTTACGACGGGTATACACCGTGTTTTATACAAGCAATATTATGAATTCGATAGCATACTACGCAGCCATAGGCCGAAAGAGAACAGAATAACGATGTGTGGATCAGAAGTAGTTGGAGTTGCATCTCAGAGAGTTGATCATAGACAAAGAATCAAGAAAAGAAAACCTAGAAAAAGAATGTCCGACGGCTAGCATCCCAAATCGCCCACCTTCGTCAAAGCCACGCGTCGCTTCTTTTTGGGGGGTTCTTGAACCTGGTCTCTCTCTTCTTCCTCACCTCCAGAACGGATTGCCGGACGCGCAGCAGATCCCGAGGAGGAGTACGACTGCTCACCTCCATCCACGCTTGCAGCCGGGGTCAACGGCGGTTCGCCCCGTTTCCTTGGTACAGTAGGCGTACTCATGAAAGGAAGATTGACGTTTGCAATAGTGGGTGTGACAGCTGGTGTGCCAGAGTTGGAAGCACTGAAGTACGGGACTGTAGATGCGGAGTTGGAATCCCAGATGGGCAAAGAGTGGTGGTGCGCGATGGATTGCAGCTGGAGCGTGTGTTGCTGCGTGTGATGTGCAGGTAGAATCTCATCGAAAATGATGAGGGTGCAGTAGCCGTCGCGGGAGGATAAGATTAGACATTGTCCATCAGGTGACCTGATATTGAAAGTTTATCAGGGGAAAATGTAGATATGGAGTAAAGAGCCTTACCAAGTTGTATCCGTGAACTCGTCATAATGCAGGTTCGTAAGCAAACACACAGGCCCAGCCTGCTGCGTGTCATAGATCGCCACGGTGTCCATTGTGACCACCGCAAATAGCATCCTATACGGCAGAGCAAACACGGAATTCCGGACTGCAGTCTGGGTTCCCGGGTTGGGTGTAGATGGTTTCGACGCAGCTGGAGTCGGTGGGCGCAAATCCATCGGCGATATAGCAGGCGAGGCCATGATGCTGCTAAGTCCTAGCGTCGAGGATGCGGGGACAGGCGAAGGCGCAGCGATGGATGACGACATTTGCTGTGATACTGAGTGGGAGAATTGCTGTGATGGGGTGCGATGAGGGCTGATCAGCGACCCTACGCCTGGGCCGCCTGCTACAGGACCCACAACATCCACGTCCACTGCCCCCTCTACACCTTTCTCAAGCGCTTCCATTTTTGACTCTTGCGAAGGTGGTGGCGGGAGAGCGTCGCCCTCCACTGCTGGCCGCAGCTCATATAATACTGGAGAGAACTTGACAGCCACGCTGGCTTTTTTATGACCAGGCAGTTGAGCGATGGGTGGTCGCGCAAAGTTGGCTCGAGAATAGATATACACTGATGACGGAGAAGACACCGCGGGTGTCGTCGTCGCGATTTCAGTGGTACTACTGATAGAAGGACGTCCTCTCCTCCCTCTTGTTGGCGTCCCGTTGTCCTCTTTGCCATTGGATAAACCTGGAATGACGGACGGATCCTCGAACTGGCCTGCAGGGGTCAGAAGAAGCCCACCGTCGGGGCTGAACGAGAGGCGGCGGAAGAAATTCGTGAAGCTCTCGTCTCCATACAACTTCGCTGATGTTGATGCCCATGCAGCAGCTGAAGAGGGCAGGCTGCGAATTGCAGGAAGCGGGGGCATAGGAGACGGTGAACGGCCATACCGAGCGAACGTAGATGGGGAGCCAGGTGCGTTCGAGCCACTGAAAGACGAACGTCGAGAAGACGGGTTGTCGATGGGCGGGGGCGGGAACATTGCCGACGAGCTGGCCACCGATGTAGCAGGTGTCAAAGGTGTCATATCCTTGCCGTGCGTCGATCCCGGCATCTCGTCCTTTTCTTTCGGATAGTCGCTCGTGACAGACTCGACGTCACTGGCTATCGACTGGCTGCGGAACATCCGTGTGCTCTGGCCTTGGGCACTCGGGGTACGGCTATGCCGATGGGGCATGCGTGTGTTTTTGCCTACAGCATGAGCTTCGAAGCTGCCATGCTTAGTGGAGATACGGTAAATGTGCATGGAACGGTCGCTGCTCTGGGTTGCAATGTATTCGTTAAGAGGATCCCAAGCTACCCCTTGGACATAATGCGTGTGCTCGGCAATTTCGTGTACACATTTGCCTAAATTTCGATATTAATATCCAGCTCCTGACGACACGAAATCTAACATACCGTCCTGAAAAACTCTGGCAGTATTGTCCGTGCTTCCAGCGATGATGTATTCCCCGGTGGGACTCCACGCCAAGTCATATACTTGCATCGTGGTACACCTATGTCGAGGAAGTTAGAAGGAGGAAGGCGCGGTAGGAGTCGACACCAACCGAAAGGTTGTTCGGGGTTTCCAGTACTCCTTTTCATGTTGAAGGTCTTCTGGGCTAAGGTCACTGCCATATGTACTCGCTTGCGGGCTGGTTGAAGGGGCCCATATGATAATCATGCCATCTGTGTAGTGACGGTGTCAACAAAGAGGGCGCTTATAATGAAAGTCACTTCGCACCATCCCCTGCGGACGCAATTAGCTCGCCTATAACACTGAATTAGATATCAGAGTGATTGCAGAGAGTTGACATGTACCATTCGGAGAGAACCTCACAACGTTCACAGCAGCAGAGTGCCTGCTTAAAGTTGCGAGGTACTCGACCCGTGGCGGTCGTGGACCATTAGGAGTAGGCTCGCTCTCCGGGTCAACAAGAGTTGATGGCCTGATATTGGGATGAACCATCCACACCTAGTATGTTAGCACCATCGTCAGTGGACGCTGAGACACGAACTCTTTGCCATTCACGTACCCGAACATGGTTGTCCTCCCCACCCGTAGCCAACCTATACGAATGACTCGCAAAGTTCTTCTCCTGTCCCGAATTCGGGCGCGCCTTCTTGAAAGAAATAGGCTGAAAATCGCAGGTCGATATTGGCTTGCTATCGTGCCAACGAATTTCGAGGGTTCGAAAGCGCATTGTTGGATATAAATACGCGACTGGCGTGAGTTTAGACGTGTACTTCAGCGCCTATCGTGGGTATCGGTCTTTAGAAGAGATAAGGAAGAGATGAAGGTGAAGAAGTGAAGTGAGGCCTTGGGAACAATTTGTCTCGTCTGCGGGAAGTACTTACACAGGCGTGTGCCACTGTCTATATTTGTCCGAATACAATGGCTTCATCAGGTTTACACAACACAATGTCTACAGAACAATGGACAATGGACATGTACAATGGGCAATATCGCAGCACGAGTAGCCTCGGGTGCTTAGAATCTGAACATAACTGACAGAAGTATAGGTGAAGGAGCTGCAATCAGTCATACGATTACAGTATTAGCCCAAGTTATAGTTATACGAAATTACATATGCAAGTAGCAGGCAACCGACCTCGAAAAACCCCTCAACAAACCCATCGTCACCCGAAATACGATAGATTAGCGGGCAGACGAAGATGCAATTCTGTAAAGATCCTGTATATCGCCTGCGACGAGACCCCACACTCAATGAGATACTCCGGCTCAACACCCCATCCGAGTAAATCGAGGACAACAGACTTTGCAACATCCAGCTCCTCGTCTGACACTGATGCTTCTGTTAGCGACGGATACACAAAGGAGACGATGCATACATGGTCGAGGGCTCGCCAGATCTGGAGTAGGCATCCGTATGGGTTCAGGCCCAGGCCCAGGCTCCAGTGGAGCAACATTACTGTTACCCACAACGGGCGGTGGTTTTGGCTCGTGCACCAACTCCACAGGAACTGCTGTCCGTGGCGTGGGAGTAGCACTAGCAGTCGATCGACCAGCAGAGTTGTTCTCCTCTGTAATTTCGCCGTCTTCCAGATCAGTAGTAGTTCCATGTACCAGTAATGGTCTGCTGGGAGGCCCACAATCAGAATCCTCGTCAAGACTGTTCTGACCTGCGATAAAGTGTGTGTTCGAAGTGGCAGGAGCCATGTATGTTACAAACGAGGGAATAGAGGAAAAAGCAATGCTTCAAGCTTGGGTATCCTGGATTCCTTCATCAAGAAAGAAGTTATTGGATTTGTGACATGCGATCTCGTGACCTTCCGTGACCGCACGCGTCCAGACTGAGATAGCCATGTAGAAAATGAGTATATTATCTGATGTACATATCTTACGCTCCCCAGTTCCCCACTTGCCTAAAGAAGACCATAAATATACATGACCATCCGATGTCCATCAAGCATCACAACCCTAACACCGCTGCTGCACAGCAGGGACCGCTCCATATCGAGGAAATCCATTCAGCTGAAGTATTGGTTCCAAAACTGCTCCAGGATTGCCAGCTCCGAATCCGGGATGCCCGCTGGGGGCTCTACATCATTTCCATTATCAGACATGCGCACGCCCGAGGAAAAATTTCCAAACCCAGGGATATTTTCATGATGATTAGGACTGTTATAGTCTATCTTGCTGAAGGTTGGTAAGAACGGTGCGTTCGACAGCGGCTCGCCACCGAGCATAGCGAGGTAGCCAGACGAGATGTCTGTGCCGCTGCCAATCGGGTTCTGTGCAAAAGGGAAGTGCATCTGCTGTCCGTCACTCGAGGACGTCGCAGATAGGGGCTCATTGGGCGGTGTACTGGGGTTTGTGTTGTAGTCAAAGCTCCCAGACCAGGATTCATCGAACGTGAGGGTCGTGGAGTTGGAACTAGAGGGCATAGGCTGATGTATCACCTGCGACGACGACGACGGAATCTGCGGAGAGCGAATCAGCTGATTCTGCTGCAACTGCAGTTGCGGGGGTGTTGAGATAGCTTTATGCACAGAATCCGATGACCTCGACCGACTCGCCTTCCGCGAAGAAGACTGTGACTGCTGACGTCGCTGGGGCGGAGGTCTCAGAGAAAACGATGTGGTGGCACTACCCCCCGCCATAGGCGTCGCAGTCGGGGTAAACACTAGCTGCCCAGCCTGGGGGATGGACCTCCGGTCCAGCAGCGGCTTGAGCTGCTCCTGCAGAAGATTACGCAGGATCTCGGCGATGTTGTTTGCGCAATGCCACGACTTTCCGATCTCAAGCAGGTACTGGACACAAAGTTGTGCCTGTGAGAGGGAATTTTTCAGTGACTCTTGTGCGACGCGCAGGCCGGTTGCAGCTTGTACTGAGACGAGGAGGTATATAGTCCCTGCTGAGAAGGCTGTCTGTACGAGGGTGATGGGAGAGTAGCGGAGGGAGTAGAGGGAGCGCCACGTTCCAAGTAGTTCAACTATGTTCTCTGCCGCGCGTTTACATAGCTATTGGACCTGAAAGTCAGTGGTAGCATGGGCGCGTGGAAATGGTAAAATGACCTTTACGTGATCGATCTCTCGATCGGAACTATGGAGCGGGCGTGGCCTACGATGATAGAATGGCCGGTGGAGGAGAATGAAGAACCACCAGTAAGTGCAGTGCATCATCAACCGATGCGGCGTAGCAGTGGTACGCGATTTGATGGTAATATCCAGATCTGGAGAAAGATTGCTCTTCCAGGTGTTCAGTTGAAGACTGGGGACGCGTCAGCCAGGTAGTTAGCGGGTAGATATGACGGAAGTGTACTCGATGCTACTGATCAGTTCGTCATTGATTTCGTGGCGAATGCTGGCGCTGTTGAGGCCATTTCTAGTGGACATTTGATGAGGAATGAGATTAGGGAAGGAGCAAGAATGGTACTCACACAACATCCATGATGCGCCGAGCAATCACGAGGAGCTCACATGATGCAGCAAACGTTGTAGAAAGGAAATTTGGCTGCGGAGGTACCTTTGACGGGGAGTGGTGCCAAGGTATCTGGTCAAATGCAGGTTCGATGGATGGTATAGGTATTTGCTTCGGTGCTGGAACACAGTAGTCCCGCCCTACATACAACGACCAGCAAACGTCCTGCAAGTCATGTTATCAGAATGTCGTAATGGAATAGGAGGCAACCTACCTGAGTAAATGTCGTCCAATGAGCCCAGTTGCGGTCGAACATGTCGTGCTCGCTGATGACACCCGACTTGACCCAAGCCGAGCAATCAATACTGAGGCCCACTACCAGGAAGTAAGTACGGCACGCAGATGAAGAACAAAAGCCCCCACAAGCCTGCCCGATACGTGCACTCATCCCTATTGAACTCCGCGTCAATACTACATCTTATCGGATCATGCAGAAACTCACCAAAATACAAATATCCCAAGGTCTGCTCCCCCAATGACGAATGATAGCTCCCCAAAAACGAGAGTCCATGCACCACACTGATATTGGGTTCCTGGCACTCAGCCTCGATATAGCTCTTCGCGGTAGACGCAAAGCGCTGACGTGACTTGGGGTCGCGGACGGAGGGATTATCCGAGAAGGCAGTTGCCACGGAGATCAGCGCATTGTGCAACATAGGGGAGTAATGTGTCGTCTTCGGCCGCGCCTGCGTGTGCGGTACGGAGATAGCCCGGTACATGTCACGCAGGAAAAGATCGGGAACGATGCGTAGGCACCAGGAGGTGAAAAATTTGAATAGAATGTCCAGGAGTCTAGGGATTGAGAGATCAGGGGTGTATGATGGAACGAGGTAATGCATACTTGTCATGTTCTTCTCGGGTAAGAAGAACGTTTCTGGGGAGGTAGCGGGACCAGTCGAATTCTGGTTCATAATATGTTCGATCAGCCCCATCCACGAGGAGGAAGTAACGGGCTTGTGGATTTTCAGTAGGGAAGCGTGAACCTGAGGAAGATATCGATATAGGAATCTCAGGCGCAAAGCGGAATATTGCTGTATTGCCATGCAGGAAAAGTCCTCCCTCCTCGCCGAGCTGGAAACAATGTAAACTGAAAGCACACAGGAACAATGATAGACTGACCTTGAGGTTGCGTGTAGGAAGACATAGTTCCTGCGTGAAGCCAGCGTCATCTCCATTGCTGTCGATTTCATAGTCCATGTCGGGGTCGTCCGGCAGGATCATCCCCTCAGCATCCCTCGGTCTGAACTGAAGATAGGATCGACCATCATCAGTCGATACGCCTCCATGCTCCCGCCGACACTTCTCCAGCACCGATTCTAGCAAATTAACATATTCTTCTAGAGCGTCCGCACGTTTCCGCATTGCCTCAAAATGTGCCTCGGTACGAGGTTTCCGACCGCTGTCCTTTCCCCACGAGCACTAGAGATAAGGGTGTGTGAATAAGTATATAGATAAGAACCGCTAATTAAAGACGAAACGTACCTCTTCATGACGACCTGATGCAGAGCAAGGCCCGCAAACAGGTTTAGCGCCATCACATTTGGTCTTTCTTTGGATATCACGACAGGGAATCAGCGCTGTGAGTATACCAACTGCAGCGGTGTCAGATCGCTCACTTTCCGCGGCAGATACTACAGGCTTGAGGGGCGTAGCTACCTCTACCACGAGCAGTACCAGCCGACGCCCGTTTCGCGGTGTCTGCTTTAGTCATAGGGTTTTCCAAAGGAGTGAATTGGGATTAGGAGAATGCCGTATTTCAGTCGTTTCAAACCGGAATGACTCAGTTTCTGGCAAGCAGTGAACGTAAATATCCATGAAGGCTTCTAAGCCTCGTGGGTTCAAGCGAGAAACTGTACAGAGGTTGTGGAACTCCGTATGTCTGTGTTTGTTCTTTACATAAACCGAAATGGGGTTCCGATTCTTTTCCGCACAGCTCTAAAAGGCAGGAAAGTACTATGCAAATATACATCCGGGCGTGGCCTAAAGGAATTGTGGTGCATTTTCCTGGGACTATGGTGTCAAGTGATGCAACGGCGAGGTGCCAGTGGCGTGTAAAAGTAGTATTTTACCATATGCTTGGGCAGCTGCACATGTCTATTGCCCCTACAGGTTAGTTGCATGTCATATGGCCTGTCAAAACCGTCAGAACCGTGTTGGATGCGCAAAACATGAACTAGCCTTGGGCGCCAAACTAACGATCTTGCCCCAGCCCTTCATCCTCAAGTCGGCACTAACGATGCCTCCAATACGCGTCCCCAGCATCTCCCTCTTGTTATTGAGAAGTACAGCGGCATTGTCGTCAAAACGGATCATACGCCCATCTGGCCTCCGCACAGGTTTTCTGGATCGGACAATGACTGCACGGCGGACGTCGCCTCGCCGCACCTTGACCGCAGTTACAGACGCTTGTGTAGTTGCAGAGATGGGTCGTGCGCGCTTGACTACGCAGACGATCTCGTCACCGACAGAGCCCCAGCCGTTGTTAACTTTGTTTTTTAAAACGTTGACGCATTCTACGATAAGTGCACCAGAGTTGTCTATGCACTGGGAAATTGTCAGCTCCTTCGGACAAGGGAAGAACAAACACATACGTTGAGTGTGCTTTTGAGGCCAATCATGGCCTGGAAGAACAAGTGTAAAGGCGAGCAAGTTTCCCACGGGAGTATCACATTATTTCAGGCACATAAACATTCAGGACAATTAGGTATTAGCCCACGCTGCAAGCTGGATATCTCAGATGCATCATTCACAAGCCAATTCCTACGCCGGGCTCGTCAGATTTCATTGTGTCTATTGAACGTTGCCTAGGCTAATCCACGCTCTGACGCCATGGGTCGAGTCCTATGTTGTTACCCCGAGTCTTCCATCCCTAGTAGGATGACTAAGTCTAATAGCCAGCTGAATCATGAGATGGTCAATGCAGCAATAGGCAAAGGGATGAGCAGTGTCAGTGCTGTCATTTAAATCGAATCGCCAGGCAGGAAGTGTCGCAAATAACTCCCGCACTGATGAGAACATGATGCTCTTTGTGTCACGACAGAGATGTCTGGGTAACATGAAATGTTATTCTGATCCAGAGGAGGCGATAGTCGCCGGAGTAAGAATGGTGCCAGGTGGGGCCCGAGTGAATAGATTCCCACGAGATAATTGGCGCGATTCTAGTTCGCGCCAAGGATTCACATATCTTCAACTCAACTTGTTCTCCTACCACCACCATCTCCAACATGGTTCTCTCACGCCGCGGCAGTGGCAGCGTCACCTTACCCACAGGACAGACCCTTGCCTTCCACACCAGAACACACGATGAGGAAGATCTCCCCCATGCAACCAAGAAGTACTCTTATCCATGTCTTACCTCCCCGATCGTACATGCACACTAATCGATTTCTCGCAGGACAATGGCCGATCATCTGCGCAAGTATGAGAGTTTGTAAGTTGAGCGGATCCTGTGAAAGACTTGGGATTTATCTAATATCATCTCGCGGATGTAGGTTTACCCTAACCCCACAACGGATGCGCATGATCGTAGAAGCGTTCAAGGAAAGCCTTGAATTAGGCTTGCAAAAGCAAGACCAGGTCGTGGTTCGTATCCGGCCCGTTTAGCTTTAGTCCCTTTGCGTCTCTCCTTGTGAAACTCAGTCTCCGCACAATATGTCGTGATCTAGAACCCTCAGTGCTCGATACCTCTCGCGTCGCAGCCTTTGAGCATTTGTGCTAACACGATTTTCCCATTTCCAGCCCATGATTCCTACTTTCGTCTTCGGTTTCCCTACTGGTAAGGAACAAGGCGACTACCTCGCCGTCGACCTCGGTGCGTCCATTTCGCATGAGTCACCCACCCCCTCTCCATTTTTGCATTCGCCATGAAGGTGGTACAAACCTACGCGTCTGCCTCGTCAGCGTCCAGGGCGACGGAAAATTCGAAATTACACAATCCAAGTACCGACTGACGGAAGAGCAGAAGCATGATGAGGGTCAAAAGCTGTTCGATTTTTGCGCTGAATCCTTGAAGACGTTCATTGATTCCAATCTTGCTGATGAGATGAAACCCGGTGATGTGTTGCCGTTGGGGTTTACGGTACGGTGTAATCCTTTCCGTCTCTGGTCGTTGATTGATCTTTGCAAACTCAGTTTTCGTACCCTTGTTTGTAAGTATCCTTGACAAGGACACGCTCGATGGTGTATCAAACCTTTCTTAGGCAGGAAAGGATTGACCATGGCAAGCTCATCCGATGGACCAAAGGTTTTGGTGCAAAAAACACGGAAGGACGTGATGTAGCCGCGATGTTCCGCCAATCCCTCGAAAAATACGTTCGTACACTTCTTTCTCCTCGGTACCCTTTATTAAGCCTTCATCACCTGGACAGAACGTACCGGCAGAACTAACTGCCCTGATCAACGACACGACAGGGACACTAATTGCGTCTCACTATGTAGACCCGAGAACGAAAATCGCCTGCATCTTTGGAACTGGATGCAATGCGGCTTACATGGAACATGTCGACAGTATTCCAAAGATCAGCCACCTGGGATGTCAAGGTGCTGATATGGCTATCAACTGTGAATGGGTTGGTGTATTCAAACATGATCCTTTAAACACGTTCTGAAGCGAGCTGTAGGGCGCCTTCGATTCTTTCGAACATGAACATCTTCCGAGGACAAAATATGATATCATTGTTGACGAAACTTCAAACAAACCCCAGGAACAGGCGTTCGAGGTAAACTAGCTCTGGCCCTTATTCCTAGTTCAGAGTTTAGCATAATTTTTCTACCAGAAACTCATCTCCGGAAGATACCTCGGGGAAATCCTGCGCCTCGTCATCTGCGAGTTGATCGACGAGGGTGTTCTCTTCCTCGGGCAAAACACGTACAAGCTTGAAAACCCCTACGTCTTCGACACTGCGTTCCTCTCCCTTATGGAAAGGTCGTTATCCAGTTCTCTTCTCCCTCCTCTCTAATTCTGATCCTACTTTTCCCATGCCCTCATGCAGTGACCCAACAGACGAACTACTCATGATCATCGGCATATTCTCTCACTTCTTCGCGGTGGAAACGACGCTTGCGGAGCGCCAGTTCTTCCGTGCGCTGGCGAAGCTTATAGGAAGACGTGCTGCAAGGTTGAGTGCCTGTGGTATTGCGGCGATTGTGAGCAAAATGGGATATCTAGATGAGGGGTGTTCAGTTGGTGCAGACGGATCCTTGTACAATGTGAGTTCTTGCCCCTCTCACGCGAGTAGGGTTTCGCTTATCGTTCGCCAGAAATATCCAGAGTTTGCCGACAGAATACACGAAGGGCTGGTCGATATATTTGGAGAGAAGGGACGGTTAGTGTTGTTCCTTAGTTTTGTGGTTATCCTATCGTGCTGATTCACTGTGGATTTAGTAATATCGTGACGCACCATGCTGAGGATGGAAGTGGTGTCGGAAGCGCCATCATTGCAGGTGAGTAGCGCACACAGTCTATTGCTGTTGTCTTTACTGACATGTTGGCATGTTCGTTTCTTCCAGCTATGACGAAGATCAGAAAAGACGCAGGCCTGTATCTAGATGTGTAATTAGACATTCTAGTGAACCGATTTTTTTTACACGACCCTTATGATGCTTTTGTTGTGTTGTGCTCTGGTGTAATTTACATTGTACGCGTAACTTGTGCGTTTTGGATCCGTCCGACTATGCCACCTATATGATGCACGATGTATCATAATCTTAAATGAACAAACGGAATACACCGCATAAGTGAAGGGTTCTTGCAGCTTGAGTGGCATCCAGCCATCTTGGTCAGAAAGAGTGACTGAGATGGAAGAGGCGACGATAAAAGTGATCCACAATTGGAGGACCGTCGTTAACTGAACATGGTAAGATTTCTCGAATACCATGGATTGTCTCATGATTCTTACCACATAGTCACTTGTTGCTCTAACCTCCTGAGCTCCTTAGAAAGTGTATGCTTGAGAGGTGTGCAGCCTTCAGTGTCAGACTGAACGACCGTCATCATTCTGAAGGAAGAAGTAGTGTGTACTTGGCTTGATTAATAGCACACCTACGGTTGAGGTGCAAAGCTGAAACAACGTACTCGAAGACACAGAGGCTGTTATAATTTTCAGAGCCGTATATTCCCGTTGCATGGATCGGCAGAACGACAAATAGGCCAGTTGGGCACCAATTCGGGGGAGGGAGGACGGCCAGTAAGCCTAGAACCTTCAATATGGTTGCTATTTACTCGAACGAAGACGTATTGAACGACGGTGACACGGTGTTGCACATTGTCGACAGGATCAGTCGAACTGTGTCATCACCACCCACCCTTCGAGCCTTCGGTCGCACGTGTCGAGGTTCATCAACAAGCCCTTCGGTATGAATATCCACGTGTGCGTCACTAGCACTCTCAGCCTGCGTTTCCGACGACCGACGGACGTGGAAAAGGGTCGCATTTGGGAGAAGCTTCGCCAGTCTCTCTAGTACCCAGTCTCGATCAATCTTGAGAGGGAGGGACCGAGGAAAGTTGCATCCCTGCGTAATAACCAAGTTGGCACCAACGCAAAGCATCCAGAATGCTAGTCACCAAAATGACAACAGGCCTGGCTGTCAGGTCCGCTCTTCGCTGCCTCTGCCAGCTCTGAACATGTATTTGCACGAAGAGGCTGTTCAAAAACGGGAAGGTTCCATCGCGTCCGTCCAATTCTGTTGTAATTGACGTTGGTGAAACCGTTTTGATCCAGACATGCTCGATTCGGAAATCCCCAGTGATGCTTGCAATTGCAACTGACCAGAGCACAGTTCAAGTCTTATCACTCAACTCTCTGGATAGCCGATCGAAGGGATTCTGTATATGGAGAAGATGTGCCCAGAAAACGGCTCAACCTTGCTCCAGAAGTTCCACCGCAGCAGGGCAATTTTGGTCTCCAGAGCGGAGGGCCCAGCCGGCTGCATCACAAGGCAATTCCACGTGCTTGTTGTAACTCCTGAAGGCGGGATACAGGGTCAAGACCCAGCCAAAACGATCGCGGAAGGATATCGATCGCAACTCGATACGCTGTTAGTCCATCCTGTAGATTTTCATCAGAATCCGACCAAGTGCTGTATTTGATCTAGTCCATGGCGGCCTCAAAGCGGCCTGGCAGCGCCCCGAACTAGAATTGTGCACCAGCAGAGAACTCGGCGTGTACAAGCGTGTGGTCAGAGTGACTTCCAAGACGATAGGGATAGGCCGACTCGGAGATAGTACTGTAATCTGGATTTGCATGAGTCAGGGCAGCACTTGAGGGGATCTTTCCGACATGAAATGGCTTCTTCCAAATCATCGGGATGACGCACAAAACGTGCCTCGAGAGGAGTCGCAAGGTTAGTGAGGGAAGTTCAAGCGTTTGTTTATACAGTACTTGTCCACATAGGCTGGAAAGTGATTGCGAGATTGCCGAGAGCCATCACGTTCAGGAGCATGGAGCCTAGGGGCTTCCTGCCAGTGGTGTATCTCTATTGTGGGTTGTCCAGGTCAGCCATGTCCTCTAGCTTCTTGAGTCGTGTGCGAACTTCCAGCGGCCAGTTGGGGAAGAAAGATAGCACGCTTGTGATTTCCTGGCAAATGGAAGGCGAGTGCTTCTTTATGCATTTCACTCGATATTTCCAGGTCAAGGAACTGCCCCGTCTACCTAGTCCGGATCTCGTACGCATTTGCGGGGCTGGTAAGTCTCGCAGAGCGGCCGCGAGAGTTGGGGGCGCAAAGCGTTGGAACCTTTTCATCTAGATGTATGGCCCTATCCAGGTCGAGTGTTGTACTGTCCTGAATGTCTAAATTACAGATGAAGGGCAACCGCAAACTTGTTGAGAGCGGTGGTGCGGCCATGTGACTAGTGGCCTTCTGGACAACATGGTAATGCTTCTTCGTTTCTTTTTTCTTGCGCTGTCCCGGTCACTCGACGCCCCATGGTGCTCAAATCGCGTCGGGAGAGCACTTGCAAGATTGTTGAGGAACATGGGTCGGTCAGGGTGAGTTTCATGGCATTCTTCACTGAGTGCTGACGTATGATTCTGTATGGCCTTTTCTAAATCGAGTCGCAGCCCGGATCGTTCAAATAGCCCTTGAAAAGCAATCGAGTGATCATTAAGACACCTAGGGTAGAAAGGGCCTTGGGAGCAGCTTGCGACTGCATTTTCATGCAACTTCACTAAGTCAAGCGCATTATAAAAATATTTGCGAGGTTCGATTGGGATGATCTATGTGACGACTTTGCAGGAACTCTATAGCCTTCTCCAGGTCAGACAACGTTCCCACCTCAGCGAAACGTGTCTGGAGAGTATGTGCGGGGATATCGAGGGGTGCGGTTCTCCAGACTTCTTCATGTAGTTCGATTAAATCCGCCAACTGACCGGATTTGTCGAAGCGTTCTTTGAGCGCAGTGGCAAGATCGTTTAGATAGATGGAGCTGTTGGGATGAGCCTGACGAGCAGGGTGCTAGTGAGTCCTCATGCAGCCCTCCCGCTCTGTCCAAATCGGCCAAATCTCCCGTCGTTCGAAATCGGGTATGTAGAAAATCGGCAACGTGGAGCCGGAGATA
>QFEU01000967.1:0-24038 GCA_003316345.1 Tricholoma terreum | reverse complement strand
ACATGTATCATCCACGTTTATACCCTGACTCGGAAGATAACGGATAACGCTACTGCTGTGAAGAAATTTCTCTCCGTGATAGGAGAATCATGTCCGTCGGACGTGACATGCCGACGTGTTGGACGAATATGGCTCACGGAGCTAGAACAGATCTAGTCATCCACCATTCCAAGCCTTTCTAACTTTGGAGTGGATTTCAGAGCTGTCTATGAACCTTCGGCAATATGCAACGTGCGCATGGGACTGTATTTGATCGGGAACACACCGATAGTACATCCTTACAGCACACGAACGGCCAATATGTTTGAAGGGTCCACATTCGAATTCAAGAAATTGGCGCTTGCCAGACATCTTCAGACATTTTCTACTCTATGGAATACAGGCCGCTCTTTGATATCTATCAGCTTGTCTGACAACTCATAATTTTACACCACCAAGATGTACTCTAGCTCTGCATCCGCACATTGCGCATCAATCCCACGCAAGATCCCAGATGCGCACACCCACATTACATTTCGTTACCATCTGCATGCCAACTTGCAACTCTCATGCAATTCCATCTGCATCAGCCCAACTTTTTCACTGTATGTTTTACATCATGCATGTTTACATCTCCATATGCTGTACTGATTGTATTGTTGGTATAATTTTTGTGCGAGACAGGATGGGGCACACATGCAGTGGCATAAATCCCTCACATGACCTAAGCATTTGTACTAAGTACACCCAGAACCTGTGTCTGGTCTGGACTTTGCAGGATGGTAGACTGGATCAGCAAACCCTGGGGCCACTGCAGCAGTCTGTGCAGCTCTGCACAGCTGGCTGTAGTGTGCTGTAGTGCCATAGAGGCCATAGCAAAGGTAAATAGTCTGGGCAGTGCTGTGTAGAGCCCTCTATAAACTTCATAGTGCTCCATAGTCCTGTGGAGTTCTGCAGGCATCTCCAGGGGAACATACATATACTTCATAGTATCAGTATAATACTTTCTATTGTCCAATCCCTCAGTTCAAAAAAATATAATAGGTTAAACATATGGTATTGTAAAACTCACTGTGCATCTGGCATGGTACAGTTGATATTCTTATAATGCATAGCCTCTGGACTGACTCAGATCCTATGCATTATGACATATAGTGTTGCCATGGCTTGGCTTGGCTTGCCCATGGTGCAGCTCAGGCACTTGAGCTGATCAAAATGGCACTGAGTCACCCCCAGCAGGTCTGAGCTGGCTGAGCTGATTGAGATTGCCCAAAGTTGTGGGCTCATCGTTCTACTTGTATTTATGCCTTAGTTATATTTTTAACTGTCAACTGAGTTGTGTAGACCATTACTATGAAATAAATACACCATACTATGGAGTTTTACATGGATTGGTATCTTTGATGAGATTGTTTAGCCATGTTTATCTCTTGTACCTATAACAAAAAATCCTCATGAGATGGCTGTGGGGAGTAGGGTATGAAAATATGCATTCAAATTAGGAGTAGGTACTTCTACAGGGTATTTTATAATATTTTCAGAAGGTTTAAACCCATCTAGTACCTCCGAGTTTTTGGCAACTTAGAGCATGGCTCAATTATCTAATCATTACCAAACTTCCTGCCCACACACCCTGCTCCAGCAGCCCTACTCTTGCAGCCTGCATACACTTTGTGTGCCCTGGGCCTCACCCCCTTCCTGCAATGATGTCTTGTCCACCCCACTCCACACCGCTGATCTGAGTCATTAACATCCCCTTTTTGGCAATGCTATGCAGAACATCCCAGTTTCCTAAGACTTCCCAGGGATAAGACCTCACCCAGCACATGAGAACCTTGCCCCTTCCACTAGTTCTTGTGCCTGGGTAGAGCCCCTAATTTTGGCCCTGTTCTGGTACTAATTCTCATGCCCTAGCCACAAAGTGTACTGTGTGTTACCCACCCTTCTCTTCCAATGAGAGGTAGCTTTCCTTGCTCCACTGTCATATTTTTATCCCATTGGGTTTTTAGAACAGTGGAAGAGGTTTTGATGCACCCTCAACAGGGTATTAGTATAGTTTAATGGTATGCATGCAATATGTCACTGATTTTAGAGTAGATCTACTACTTTTTTGGGTCACTACATCTGCAATCTATGTTGTTGTGTTACTGATTTCAGGACATTGTCATTTTTCTGGCTAGTGGGGCAAGGAAAGCTACCTCTCATTGGAAAAGAAGGATGGGTAATGCAAAGTACACTTTGTGGCTAGGGCATGAGAATTAGTACCAGAACAGGGCCAAAATGAGGAGATCTACCCAGGCACAAGAACTGGTAGAAAGAGCAAGGTTCTCATGTGCTGGGCAAGGTCTTATCTCTGGGAAATCTTAGAAAACTGGAATTTCTGCATAGCATTGCCAAAAAGGGGATGTCGATGACTCAGATCAGCAGTGGTGTGGAGTGGGGTGGACAAGACATTATTGCGGGAAGAGGGTGAGACCCAGGGCATATGGAGTATATGCAGGCTGCAAGAGTAGGGCTGCTGGAGCAGGGTATGTGGGCAGGAAGTTTGGTGATGATTGGATTTAAGTAAACATTGTTTAAATTCGATTGAGAGTATCCATGGGTTACTGTGGTGAGCCTAAGGGGCCTAGAGGGATCACACTGTGCAACAAGTATGAATGGCGTATAATTGCAGTGGTGTGCATCTAGACTAAGATTTGGCTCCTGTACAAATTAGGAAGGAGCCGGTTTTATAGAAACTGGCCACATCTAAATATAATAGATATAAACATGATCCCCCTGGGATCAGTGGGGATCACTATGCTCTCCCCCTTTAGCTTCACTGATAGGTGAAGGTGCAAAAGGAAGAAAAGAAACCTTGTGAGTACAAGGTAAAAGTCTGAGTAACACTCTGGGAACTCAGCTGAAGAAACCACTTGATTCTGCAAGTAGTATGAACAGGGGCATTCTGTGATACCTCTGAATCATAGAAATCATCACATTCAGACTCAGAATATTCCTCTGAGTCTAGGTCCAGTGAGCCAGATGCAGAGGTGCAACCATCTGAGTCAAGATTGGAGATCTCATCATTATCTGAGTCATCAGGAGAACAAGCAGCTTGGTACTGATCATGGTGGCCTTGGGAGTAATCCTCATCATCTGAGGAATACTCCTCAGACTTCTCCTCAGACCCTTCATAGTGGTCTGAGTATTCTGGTCCAGCGGAAAATTTGGACTCTGGACTGCTGTAATCCAAGTCAAAGTTCCAACTGTTCTCAGACTCTGAGTCTGAGCTGAAGTCCAAGATTGGTACTTTGGGTTGACACATATACTCCCACATACATGCCATCCACACAGGCTCCACAGCCAGGACCTCAGTAGAGCAATTGGAAGAATCCTGACTGTCAGGTGACAAATGCACCAAACACGTTTGATTCTGGTCGCATGACACATGATGTTTGTCACATGTTTCAACTTGGTGGGAAACCATCAAGTTTTGTTCCATTCCTACTGGTGAATGGCTTGTATGTCATTCACTTCTCTTCCTTGGGGTGTGATGCACTCTGACCCTCTCACAGACTCTCACAGGCCCTTCACTCTGGCTCAGGATGCTTGAGACTGTACCAGGTGAGTTTGTCTGTCTATCTGGGTCTGAAGCAAGCGCTAACAAGACTACTGGCTTGGCCATAGATTCCATGTTTGAAACGGAATGCTCCAAGCATATGGCCTTACTATGATGCTCTCTCAACACATCAAGACACCGATACTGTGCTCATCTGTGGGAATGCCAGATGGTTGGGAACACAGCTGTTTGTGGGCTGTGTGAGAGTTTGTAATGCCTCAGGGTTCTGTGCACCCTGCATCTTTCATGAATTCTCTCTTGCCTTCCCTCATTGCTGGGAGTACTGGTGACCATACAAGGTAAGTACAGCTGTTTACCTGGGACCACAGACAATGCTGACGAAGTCAAGGACTTTATTATAGATCTGTCATTTGAAGTTGGATGTTCAATGCCTATGGTGTTGCCATGGCACCATATGGACACCTCACAATAACGATGATGTGTTTCCTCTTGGAATTGTGGTGGAAATGGTAATATGGTAGCTTGGGGGACATATGAGATGTTATATACCTTGGGGTGCATGGTTTGTGGGGCATGAGGTAAGTCCCTTGGTTGAACTTTTGTGGGTGATGCCGCATGTGTCATCCATTGATCTCTGACCATTTGTCTTACAGAATGATGTCCATTACTGCTTAGGGCCACCTCAATGCCATCAAAGCGACAGAGGCATGATTCCAGGTGGAATCATTGGAGGAACAACAATACAGCCAATTGGGGGCTGTAGGTAGCGAATGACCCAGGTAACCCTGGGGTAAAAAAATCTGACCCATACCCTTACCAGTGCATACCCATACCCGTGAACAAAGGGTAAGGGTAAGGGTGGGTAAGGGTCAAGGGTACAGCATGGATATGACGGGTCGCAAAACTCATGTGAGGTGTGTGTCATAATATGAGAAATATAACTACATACTATCTACTATTGAATTACAATTACATTCTGTCATCGTCTCCTGTTGTCTGGTCATCACTGTTCCACCTGTGATCCACCCCATGAGCAGTTGCTCTTGAGGCTGGGAACAGGTGGTGCAGCATTCATTGTCAGGGGTGCATGCGGTGTTGTGCCTCATGGAGTTCAGTGGTACTGGGACTGTTTATCCCCCCTGTCATCCCTGTCATCATCTGGTAGCACCTGCAATCCACCCTACAAGCAGTTACTCATAGGCATGGGGTGCACCATCAGTCATCATTGTTGTCCATCACTGGCCATCAGCTCGACCCACCTTGTGAGCAGGTGCTCACAGCCATGGAGGGGAGCTGTGGTCATAGTGAGTCCCCTTCTCAGCCACATTGTGTCGAGATGCTGCTAATTCTGTTTTGGTGGGGATAGGTGGTGTTAGCATTGACGCAGCTGATTATGGGTGTAGGGTGTGTACCTGGTGGGTATCCCACTTCTTGGGTCTCCCTGCTCCTGTTGTCTCTGTCCTGTCATCCCTTGTTGTTTGCTGTTAGCACCCATGATCCACCCTGTGAGCAGTGGCTTGTGGGGCTGGGGGCAGGTACTGCATTGTTCGTCCTCATTTCTCTGTCATCCACCCAGTGAGCAGAGACTTGCAGCTATGGTGTGGGCAGCTGTAGGTTGCACTGCCTTGGGAGCTGTGACATCATTACTGTATAACCTAAAAATCAAAAGAAAAGATTAGTTAGTTGAAGATAATTAGAAAGGAACATGAAAAACAACTTACCTAGAACCCAGATAATGTTTGTAGTCATCTGGGCTCCATGTCATGGTTAGCAAGTTAGCAAAGAAAGAAAAACATACCTGGGCCTCAAGCCCCAGTTTTCGTTGTTGCTGCTGTTGTGTCATCCATGTTGTTACCGCCATTGTTGAGCCTGTGGTGGTAGTTGATTGATGTGTTGTTGAGTCAACAGAGTCACATGTTTTCTGTTGTTGACACATTTTCAACTGTTTACACTGAACAAATATGTGCATACTCAACAATGTATAACCCCCACTTTCTTCCATCTAATCCTAGGCATGTCCTCTGCTTCGTAAGTAGTAGTAAATACTACTAGATATGCTATGTTGTAAATAGATAACAAATGCAAAATGCAGAACTGAGTGCTAACAAAACCCAGCAACCCATGCTGTACGGGTTTGTGGAGGGTCACAAATTTTACACCTGTACCTGCACCCACAACTACCTGTGGCTAATACCTGCATGGGTTTCAATACCTGTGTCAATTACTAGCTGTAGGGAGGTTCAATATGCATTCTTGAATGCATAGATCATGGAAGGATGCGCTAGCATCCAACACTAAGATGGCACAGGACTAAAGTGGAATGGGTTATATTGTGGAAGATATGAGGAGAAGACAAGACTACTACTAGGTTTTGGGTACATAGATGACCATCTGGTCAGGTGACCGTGTGTATCAGTAAATGTAGGTAAGAATATTCTTACACTCTCCCATGTTTTTAAAAATTTGTTACACGTTGTGGGTCTTCAGCCAGTCAGCATGCACATCTGTGTCTGTCAGCTCACGACGTGGTAGCCAGAGATCTGCCTCAGCCCCATACCCAAGCCATCATACGAGGAATTGCTTTTCTCGCCCATGGGTGCGCTCATCAATAATCTTATCAATGAAGTATTCTGTTTCCCTATCTTTGGTCACGATAGGACCCGGTTGATCAAATTTGCGGGAGGAGAAAAGGGCATCATCGTTCTCAAGATATGGGCGCAGTAGTGAGGAGTGGAATGTTCTGTGGACTTTTGTAGCCTTTGGTAGGTGTAGTGTGTATGCAGACGATTCCGGGAACACTTTGATGACATTGAAAGCTCCATAAAACCTGGGCATGAACTTGGCTGCCTATCCATCTTTAACTTGCATGTACTCCCTCTGGCAATGAGCTGTCACCAGTAGCACTTGGTCACCAATTTCGAAAACAGGGTCTGGTGCATGATCTTTGTTGGCATGGTGTGCCTGGTTGATCTTGGCTGCTGTCAGTGAGTCCTTTGCATCCAAGATGTTGTCAGCTAATTGGTCAATTATTGCTTGTGCCAGGTCTTCACCATCAGAGGTGGGCGTGCTGGACGTTACCTGGTCTTGTGTCCCATTGCCATTCGGTGATCCCAGCTTGGTAGTAGTTACATTGACTAGTGGAGGAATCAAGCATGGGGAGTGTGCCGACTTTAACATGAATGGAGAGAATCCCATTGAGGCATTGATGGTACTCATGATATTGAAATGCACTTTGGGTAGCACCTTCGCCCAGCCTGTCTGATTCTGTTCAATGTGAAACCTCAGGGCTTGAACCACTGTTTTGTTTGATTGTTCGGAGGCCCCATCAGTTTGAGGATGGTATGCCATCAACATTTTATGTTTGATGCCTGAGAGCTTCATCAGCACCTTCCAGAATTGTAAAATAAAAAGCTTGTCACGGTCGGTGATCAGCTCTAGCAGGCAACTGTTCTCACAGAACCATTTGTCAAAAAAGATTGTTGCAAACTCTTCCGCAGTCATGTCCGTGTTACATGGGGCTAATTGTATATCGGCTCCCAATCTGTCTGTCATTGTTACGATGGCGTTGTACCCATCATCCTTGGGTAGAGGTCTGATGAAGTCGATTGCAACAGACTCAAAACGTTTGTCAGGCACAGGCAAGGGATGTAGGGGTCTGGTGGGTTCAGATGTTCTTCCTTTGTTGCATTGGCAGTCGTTACATAAGGGGACATAGGTGCTGACAAGGTCACGTCGCATGTTGGGCCAGTAGAAGTCATCTTGGAGGGCATTGTATGATTTCTCTGTTCCAAAATGGCCTAAGTTGTCGTGTGTGAGGCGAAACAGGTCCTCGCGTAGTTGTTTGTACTTTGGTATGATCAATCATTTGCCAATGAATATCAAGCTGTTATGTGAGGTAATGTTCAGTTTGTGGTCAACAATGCCTTGTGCCAGATCTGTGGTGAGAGCTTTGCACCACGGATCGACATGGTAGCCATCTTTGATGTCCTGTATGAACACCGGGTCCAAGCGTATCTCAAAGACGCTCGCGACAGTGGATGGTTGTGCCTCTACAGTTTCTGGCAGGCGGAAGAGAGCATCTGCCATGCAGTTGTCATCCCCATTGATGTACTTGATGGTACAGTTGTACTGTGACATGTATTCCATCCATCTAGCTTATCTTTTTGAGAGTTCCTTCTGGGTCTCGAAGTTTCGGAGTGTTTGGTGGTCAGTGTATATTGTGATGTGTGACCCAAGCAGATCTGACCACCATTTCTTGAGTGTGTGGATTATGGCCAGCATTTTTTGTTTGTGTATAGGATAGTGCAGGTTCAGCACCGTGGAGTTGTCAACTCTCGAAGGCCACCGGCCTTGCTATTTCCCAAGTGGGTCCGAATGACAGGACAGCGCCCGTGCATCTCTGTGATGCATCACAGGTTACGAAAATCTTGTTGTCCCCAGCATTTAGATGGTCAACTGTGGTCAGACAATCACGTGAGAGAACCAGTGCCTTGATAGCCTCAAAGGCCTTGTGATGATCTGGTGTCCAGGTAGGGAACACCGTGTTGCACTCTTCATGTGTGAGAGGTGTCAAAATGGTGGTGTGTTCTGCAAGGGCTGGAAGAAAGGCGGAGATGTACCGAACCAGTTCAAGGAATCAGTGCACTTCTTTTGCAGAGGTTGGTGTTGGCCAGTTGAGTATACGTTCAACTTTTGAGTTATCCACTTTGATCCCTCTTGCGAGATAGTGTGCCCAAGAAAATTTAGTTCTGTGGTGAAGAGGGTGGATTTCTTTGATAAGCAGTATAGCTGTGCCATTCTCAGTGCTTTGAGGACAAGCCTGATGTTCTGTTCATGTTCTGCTACAGATTGAGACCAAATGATGATGTCGTCTAGATATACATGGCAGATACACCCAATTAGGTCATGTAGAGCCATTGTTACTCACTGTTGGTGCATTGTGGGTGAGTTTCGGAGGCCCATGGACATAACTACCCATTCCTACAAGCCAAAAGGTGTCAGGGTCGTAGTGTATTTTACATCGTTGGGATGAACAAGTGTTTGAAAGAATGAATCTGTCATGTTGATCTTGCCCCAAATTTTTCCTTTGGCGCAATCCGCAAGGATGTCATCAATCCGGGGAGGGGGGTAGTTGTCAGGTACTGTTGCTCAGTTTAGATTTTGGTAATCATTGACCCATCGAGGCAGAACCAATGTGTCTGCTTTTGGTGTAATGAAAGATGGTGAGGTGTATTGTGATGACGATGGTCTGATTCGGCCAGCCACATGATGTTGGTCAATTAAAGTTTTCCACCCTTCACGGTATTTTCTTGGACAGGAGTATGCGCAGGCTGTGGATATGGCTACCCTGAGCTTTACTTCTATATGGTGATACACGTCATGGGGAAGGTCATGGACATGTGGTATGTCTGAAGAGAAATGGTCTGCAAAGTTGCTCTTGAACTTTTTATCCAATTTTGACAATCTAGCTTCTGCAGCTAGTTGCTGTATTTGTGTTGTGATGAGCCTGACGATGTTGCGGTTGCTCATGGTGTACCTGGTCATATTGAATTTCTTTGGGTGTTGTTCGAAATGGCTCAGCAGTTTGCAGTGGACAAGTTTACAGATGGTCCAAACTTTCGCATGACTCTCTTTCAGTAACCTTCGTTCTTGTCGACATCGTTCTGCTGGTGAAACTTGCAGTTGGACATGAGCCTTGATGGGGTCAGGTGGGTGCAGAAGGTTGAAGCCTGATTCTTTAGCAATTGCTGTCTGCAATTCAGCATCGACTACTATTTTGTTTCTCACAAGGAAGTCCAGACCGAGGATTACGTCTGTTTGTAAATTAGGGCAAATGATGGCATTTAGCATCTGTGATTTCCAGCACATGTCAAGGGAGGATACATTCAGTCTACAATACTGTGATAAGAGAACGGGTTTGGAACTTGATTGACCAGGAATGAAGGCAGCGGAGACAGCAAATGGCTTGAAATGTGTGCGATGGACAAGGCCGTATAGTTCGACGGCATCTTCAGATATCAGTACTGGAGATGTGCCATGATCTATTAGCACCCGAATAGGTGAAGGCGCACAGGTGAACGGTGCATTGATGCAACAGTCCCACCACAGGTGTTCAGGGAGGGGGAGGGTAGAAGAAGGGGCTACGCACTCATTGAATTTGTCTGAATCAATGAAATTTTCATCAAGGTAATCTTCTTCCACGTCCCTGCTGAAAATAGCGGCCACGACAGGGGCATTCTTGTTCCCGAATGCTGCCTTAGCTTTCACAGCCCAGGCAGCCATAATTTTCTTGCAGGTTTCTAAGGATGGTCTGTTGGCCATACAGGTGCGGGAGAAATGTCCTGCATAAAAGACACGGTACTTGTAGCAGCCTTGGTGAAGGTTGAGCAGGTCTTTCTCGGGTTGAGTGAGCTTTGGGATACTGATGAAAGCCACTACCGGGTTGGCAGAGCTGTTGGATGCTGAATTCGGGTTCGGTGCGGTGGCCGTGGTGTTCATGTATGCACTACGGGTCAACGAATGTGTACCCCTGGCCATGTTCTTGATGGCCTGGGCCATGCTGGTTGAGATTTGTTTCTGATGGGTAGCCAGCTGGATGTTGGGGATAACAATGCAGTGAATCCAAGCCTCGATGTCTTCGATTGTGTTGAGTTCTTTCTTGGATGCGTGGTAAGTGAGATGGAGTGCAGGGTTCAGGTGCGTGACAAGGTGGGCACGGAAGTGGTCATTAGGGATGTGCTGTAAGGAGTTTGCAGCCTCAAGCTTGTTGTTTGCTTTACGAATGGAAACAGACCACTGGTAAAATTCACGATCACCCTGAGGCGCGATGAGCTCCTGGATCAGTTCATCTTCCCAGTCAGTCGGCAGCCACTTTCATTTGATTTCCAACATGAACTCTGGGAAGGTGAGGCCAATCAACTGGTCACTTTCAGATTCAATCCACAATTGCATGAACTCGGACTTGAAGGAGTAGATAATGCGCCCAACTGCTTCGTTCATGGAGATCTCTTTGTAGGCGAAGAATCGTTTGCATGCATAATCAAATTTGCGAAGGTTCAAGATCATGATAGAGCCTGCTGATAAGAGAGGTGGTTGGCTAGAAAATGACTGCAGGACAGTGGCAGGGGCATAGAGCATGTTGGCGATAACAGGATCGACAGGAGGCATTCTGAATGGGCAGTGCAGGGGAACAGAGTCTGAGTCAGACAAGTATGTGTGTGGATGGTGTACACCAGGAGGATTGGCCATAACAGGTGAGGGTGGGTGGGTTGTTACAGGTGAAGGTGTCAGTGATGATAGGGGTGACAATGATGGGGAGATGTTGGGAGAAACCAGGGTGTCTCCCTCTGTGGACATGGCAGTACAAGCGATGGGGGAGAACATTTTTGCAAGGTGTCCTTTACGTTTATAAGGTAGGCACTCTTTGGCATTGTGTGCGTAAAAGGAAGCTCAGGTCTTCTTTTTAATGAAGGATCAGCGGGGCAGGTCGAAGCTCGCAAAGTGTGATAAAGAGATAAGGTGACGTTGGGGCGTAAGGTGGCAATAAGGCGTGAAGCTGTTGTATGCACATTTCTTTGACTTTTATGTGACTTGTATTAGTCAGAAGATCGAGAGGTTTATGAGAGTTAATCAGGTGGGATGGGGGTTGTTCTACTGTAAAAAGACAACGATGTGGGGTGACACAATTGGAGAAGGACAGGGAAGTGCAAGCTGTTTGTTTGACTTTAAAAAAGTGGAAGGATGCGTGAGCATCCAACACTAAGGTGGCACAGGACTAAAGTGGAATGGGTTATATTGTGGAAGATACAAGGAGAAGACAAGACTACTACTAGGTTTCAGGTACGTAGATGACCATCTGGTCAGGTGACCATGTGTATCAGTAAACGTAAGTAAGAATATTCTTACAGATTGCTGGTAATGAGATGAATACCTTGTTGGAACTGCTCAGGGATCTGCACTCAATGTTGACATGTCGAGTACACTCTGCTGCTCACATATGAACATCCAATGATATTCATTTCCTCTATGGAACTCTCCTTCCCCTCTGCTTTGACCCTGGGTTGAAGCATCAATCTTGTGGAGTCGCAGCTGTGTCACAGATATGGCCCTTTGGTGGCCATAGGAGGCATCACAAAAATCACTTTGTGCCCTAGGAAGCCCTGAGATGCTTTAGGGTGTCCTGGGCCACAACAGGCCACCACAGGGCACACAGGGCACCAGGGCACACAGGCACAAGTCAAGCGATTTTTCTCGAGAACAATTCTTTTAAAGCATCACAGGGTGCCTTGGGGCTTCTCTCAGAGTAGCCTGTGGATGCTCAAGGACCTACTAGAGAGACTAAAACCATTCCTCACATATTCCAATCCTACTCTGAGCAAAATGGAAAATGATTAAAAAGAATACAATTGCATGTTATATAGTACAAGTTTTAAAAACATATAATCTAAAAGTTTAGTAAAGAATAACTACACGCTAGTCCTTCTCCCCCATCTTTGATTGTCATTGTCATTCTATCCACCATCCACTCTACAGGCAGTTGCTCATGGGGGCAGGTGGTATGTTGTTCATTGCCTTGGGTGGTGCTAGGCCAGTTTCTGTTGTTTGGCATGGTGTTTCCATTGTCATTATGGGAGACTAGGGCCATTCCTTGTAGTTGTGGGGCCCTGGTGCTCATTTTGTTGTTGTAGGTGGGTGGTCAGCTGCCATCAGGAAAATCTGACTTTGCTCTGGCCACTCTGGCTGCTCTGAGTACTGTAAGAAGATGTTTGTTGATGTTTGTTAGCATTGATATACAAACCATCAAGGATGTAAATCTTGTATCTGATTTCAACTTTAGGACTTTGTCTCATTCTGACCTCTCAGAGCATGCTAGGGCAGCTTAGAGCAGCCAGAGCAAAGTCATGCACTTATAGAGATTCTTCATCTGCCCTCCATCTTCCCTGTCACTCTCACACCCCATATTCACCCTGTGAGCAGTTGGTTGCTGTTCATGCATTGTCTATCATTTGTTGCTGTTTGTCCATTGTCTGTTGTTCATTGTTATTCATTGTTATTGTCTGTTGTCCATAGCTTGTCGCATGATCATCAGTCTCTACCTATCTGTCCTGCAAGCAGTGGCTCGCAGTAGGGCCTGTGTTGTTTGGTGTGGGCCATGTGCTGTGGGTTCTCATTGTTAGCAGTATCTTTGATTCTAGAGATTAGAGAAGGATTAGTTGATAAAAACATGAGACAAATGAAAAAACTTATCTGAGGGCCCAAATGACATAGTTGTTGTTTGGGCTCATCACTGTTTTGCTTTCCTGCAAGTGGTCTTGGCAGTGTGGCATTGTCATTCCACCCATGATCCATCCCAGAAGCAGTGGCTCATGAGACTGGAGGCAGGTGGTATGTCATTTGTATGCTGCCATTTGTGTGTTGCCATCTGTCCTATTTCAGCGGGGAGTGAGCAGTGTGGCTTTATTCGCATTGGCACCTGTTGTTGGTAGCAGTTCATAATCTACAAAATAAAGAAATACAGTTAGTTGATTAAGAAAAACAAGAAATAAAACAAGAAAAGACTCTTAGTGCTTGAAAAATTGAAGTTGAAATTATTAAGTCCAACCATGTGAAAATATCTCATTGCAGATATACTTTCCCATCTTCTGATTGAATGATAATACATCAATCGGTTCTTTGCCTTCTCAACTGTGACTACCACTACCCCCTCCCTTGCTCCAAAAGTGAGCAGAGGGGTTATTTTTTTGTTCTGGTCAACAGCCACCACCAGCACCCCCTCTGTTGCCTCAAATGCGAGTGGGGTGCTCGTCTTATCCACAAATGGCCACCACCATCCCTCCATTGCCCCAAACATGAGAAGGGGCCTTGTCTCCCCCATCACCAGCCACCATCATCCCTCCATCGTGTGAAATGTGAGCAGGGGGCTCTTCTCACCCACCACCACCCACCACCACCCCTCTATTGCCCCAAATGCAAGGAGGGGCCTCATTTCACCCATCACCAGCCACCACCATCCCTCCATCACCCCAAACACGAGGAGGGGCCTCGTCTCATCCACCACCACCCACCACCACTTCCCCATCACCCCAAACATGAGTGGGGGGCTTGTCTTGCCCACCACCACCCACCACAACCCCTCCATCACCCAAAATGCAAGGGGGGGCCTCGTCTCACCCACCACCACCCCTCCATCGCCCCAAACACGAGAAGGGGCCGCATCTTACCACCCACCAGCCACTACTGCCTCCCTGTCACCCCAAACACGAGCAGGGGGCTTGTCTTGCCCACCACCATCCACCACAACCTCTCCATCACCCCAAAAGCAAGTGGAGGGGATCATGACCTTTTTTCAGTACCAGTAGACATGTTCCATAAGTATATAGATTATAATACATAATACCTGAACTGAAACCACTTGAGATCTGTGGGGTAATTGCAGGTTTTGAGGTTTTGAGGATGTCAAAGTTCTCAAGGTTTGCAAACATTCCACCACCAAATGAATGGCAGGAGGATAAACATGGAGATGGGGGCTGCAAGGATGACACAACAGGCAAGATCAAGGGCAGTTGAGTTTCAACTGCTCTTGAGGCAGTTGACCCGCAGTTGTCTCGCAGTTGACTCACGGCTGACTAAAGTTTGTGCCTCATTACATAATCTTACCAAATTGAGCACTTGACTTGATGCATCTTTTTAAGAACAAACATCTGTTTAAATCAATCAGTTCATGATAGTGACCATGGTGACTGACATCAAACTCTTGTATTAGCTATGATTTTGATGCTTCTATTAAAATGGTCCAAAACAGCTATTATTCTTTCCCCCCCCTTTTCCTTCACTAAGTTCACCATGCCTCCGGTCATATGTAACTGTACGATTTGCAGCACAAAAACCATCCTCATCAATGGTGTTGAACAGCCAGGCCAGTATGTTGATGGTTCTACCTGTTTGAAGCATAAGAAACAGGATAAATGGCCTGTGTCACAACTAGCAAAGGGGAAGCGGCAATCATCATCTCCAAGCCCATCACCAAAACGTTCTAGAGCTTCAAATTCTCCCACAGGTAAGTGCTAGATTGTTATTGTTAGATCCAGACTAATACTGATTATGCAGATATCAACTTTTCTACTGTACTTATCATGAAGATGATCTGCCTACTTGTCATCTGGCTCCACAATAGAGCTGGTGTGAGTTGTTCTACCATCAACAGAGTTCTGCAAGGACTTCAACTTATAATTTCTGTGACTCTCTCCATTGTTGAGGTTGCTTTTTCATCATCTGGATTCAATGTCAAGCTTCCAAACATCAAACTTCCTCAAGATGTCTGGACAGCATATCAACTCCACTGCTCAGAGCCAGAAATTATTTGGACAGCATGCTGTCCCAAGTGCTTTTCTCTTTTTTCTCATCCTATTCCTTGGCAATGTCAGTGGAAGGCATCCCCAAGATCACAATCATGTAACACAAAACTCTGGACAATTCAGAATACCCCAAATGGGCCCAAGTGGATCCCATGTCGTCTATACACTACACAATTCTTTGATTCTTGGCTTCAGTTTTTTTTATCTTCCAAGGTCACAGAAGACAGCCTTCATGAGACATTCAACCACCACAGAAACTATCCACCAGCTGCCTTCGGTGCCAATATGAATGATATCCAAGATAGTCCTGCTTGGAATGACTTGCAAGGTTTTCGACAGTCTCCTTATCATCTATTATTTGTTATCTATATTGATTGGTTCAATCCTTATACCAATAAGATTGCTGGTAAGTTATTAATAAATTCTGCACAGATTATGACACAACCTATTTTATATACAGGCAAAAAAGTATCTTGTGGAGCAATCCTGCTTTATTGCTTGACCTTACCTTTTCATCTTCAGTATCAATTTGAGAATACTTTTATCATTGGTCTCACACCTCCCCACCTTCCTGACCCTATAACCATCTCCCATCTTCTTGAACCTGTTATTAACTCTGTTGCCAAGTATGGTGCTGCACCAGGCCAAAATGTGCCAACATCCAGACATCCTAATGGCATCTCTGTAATAGCAAAAATTGCACCTGTGATTGCTGATCTTGAGGGAAGTCACAAGGCTACTGGCTTTCTAGGACATGGTGCCACAATGTTTTGTTCTTTCTGCCTTTGTACCAGTGATCAGCTAGAGGATCTCAATATTCAATCCTGGGAACTCCATAATGGTGCACAGGTGTGAGCACAGGCAGAGGCATGGTTGCATCAGACAACTAAAGCTGGTCAAAATGCTCTGCAAAAGACAACAGGTGTACGGTGCTTCCATGTTGGGACCCAGTCAAACATGTTGTATTAGAATTTATGCATAACTGGCTAGAGGGCATTCTACAGCATCATCTTCATACATTATGGGGAATTGGACAGGATGAGGATGAGAGCCAAAAAGCTAAAGAAGTGGAACAGGATAAGCAGTGGAGTGAAGCAGATGTATCAGACTCTGCTGAAGAGTTAGATGATCTGCTTCAAGAAGCAGCTGAATATAATTTTGAGGCTGCAATGGCAATGGAACATACACCACCACCTATATCTCCCTCACTGATTGCTTCTGAACTATCAGACTCATCCTCATTTATATCTACAGTCACACAGAGCCATATAAATCCTTATGCATATGATTTCAATTATGATGATGATGATGATGATGATAACTATATTCCTGTTGATCCTTTGCCTTTTAGTTTCACAGAAACTGAGCTACAGGCAATAAGAAATGGCATTCATGATATTACTCTTCCAACATGGATACAACGACCACCAACTAATCTTGGTGAACCAAGCCATGGCAAGCTCAAAGCTCAGGAATATCTTACCCTCTTCACATGTATCTTTCCCCTTATTATCCCTGAATTCTGGTACATAGCTGCTGCCACAAATTTCCACCACCAGCATTTCTACTGCTTCCACCATGTTGTTGCAGCAACAAATATTGTAGCTGCATATCAAACCTCCAATGCTGATGCTGATGCATATACTCAGCATTATATTCAATATTGAACAGCTATTCAACAACTTTTCCACATCATCCATCCAAGCCAAATCATCATTATGCAATGCATAATGGTGCTCTTCTCAAATATTGGGGTCCTTTGGCTTCTTTTAGTGAGTTTCCAGGTGCAAAAAGTGAACACCAATCACCATCTCCATATGTGTTTCAATTATTTTGCTTTAAAGCTAATAGCTAATAGCTGATAACAAGATTAGGAAATTTAGATCTTACAATACTTCATCAAATGAGTCATCAAGCACATGTAGATGCTTTTCTGCATAGTGAAGATGATTTAAGAAAATTATGTGATATTCTTGAGCCAGCAGACATAGCCATAGATGATCATTCAGTACCTCTTCAGCCTACAGAAGTGGCAGACATTCTAGCAAGGGCACCCCATCTTTTGGATGTAGATTATAATAATCTGCTTGATTATTTTCACCAGATGGGAAGACCATACCAAGCTTACTCAGATCTTCCTCATCCACCCAATGTCATTATCCTTCCTCCACAGGCTTAGAGCCAGTTCAGATGCGAACAATTGAATCCATTTGGCCCTGTTGAGAGCTACTGGCAGGTGCCAGAAGAATTCTGTGTGACAGCAAACAAATACATTGTGACTGACATGTGAAGATCACACCTGAGAGATGCGAAGTTGCGCTTGAGAAGTGCGAAGTTGCACATTCATAGAACACATATAGAGAGCCTCCCAATGACCCATCAATATCACTCTCATCATGTTTCCTGCCCCCCGTCAAACCCCTTCACAGCATGAATTATTTGCTCAAATCATGCAGCAAATTATTGTTCTTGTTATCAATGTCATTATTCCGGAAGCAATGAGGATCATGCAACAATATAACATCAGAGTGCCATATTATACCTCAATTCTCAGGGGAAAAGATTGGGTTGATGAGCTACTGAATGGTCATCCAAGGCGGATCTGCACATGTCTTGGGGTGGACAAGTATGTATTTGAGGCTCTCATAGGGGAATTATGAGAGATGGGTCATGGGGATTCAAGATATATCAGTCTTCAGGAGCAGCTATATGCCTGCGTCACTGGCCTGCATATCCGCCATCTTGGTGAACAGTTTCAATGGTCAAATGAAACAATTTCCAAGTGAGTACTTTGTGCAATATTGCCATTGTTATTTATCATCACTTCTTCACAGATATTTCCGTAAAATGACTCAAATATTCGCATTTGCTCCATATAACTCTAAATATGTGAAGCAAGTATCTCCCAAGGATCCCCCTTCTTCATACCTTTCCAATAATCCGAAACTATGGCCTTTTTTTCAGTGGGCATTTGGCGCAATTGATGGTAGCCACATCCATGCAACCACCTGTGCCGAGCATCGCGAAACATGTCGCAACCAGAAGGGTTTCATATCACAGAACTGTTTGTTTTGCTGTTCCTTTGATCTTCTCTTCTCATATGTCCTTACTGGTTGGGAAGGATCAGCATCTGATGCCCGAGTTTACGAAAGTGCAATCTCTGACAATTTGAGTGTGCCCAATAGGTGGTATCTTCTTGCCGATGCAGGCTTTCTGCATTGCAAAGAGCTTCTAGTTCCCTATTGTGGTGTCCATTACCATCTTGCTGAATGGGGGTGAGCTAATTTATGGTATGTTGATCCCACTTTGTGCTACAGGATTGGTATAAATTCACAGATGTATAGTCCACAAAATAAGGAGGAACTTTTCAACTTATGGCATGCCCAGGCAAGAAATGTCATCGAGCACATATTTGGAGTTCTCAAGAAATGCTTCTGCATACTTCTGATCAGACCAGAATATGATATGACAGTCCAAGCACAAATTCCTGCAGCGTTGTGTGCACTGCATAATTTTATTCACATCCACAATCCTCATGAACAAGATCTGCCAGGTGAAGAATACCACGACCAAGGGGGCTATGCTGGTGATGGCTTTGTCCGACAGATTAGGAATGTGGAAGACAACAACCCTTGTGGAGCTGTAGCACATCGGCGAGATCTTATTGCAGAGGCAATGTGGGTTAATTACCAAGGAGTTTTGCAGGATCATGGTACAGATAACACGGAGGACTGGTTTACAATACAGATGAGTAGTGAAGTATGTTTGTAAAGTATACAGTACAGTTCAAAGATGTCTACAATTGAGCTGGCTGTTGAATCATTTGAAGCACATAATGTAAAGTATTCTGTTGCTGGATATCAGACATAGCTACCAGGCTACCAGCAGCGTTCGCATTGTTGCTGTAATAAAACGAGAGAGGCCCCTTGTCATTGTCATCAATATAGTCCGCATTTTTGATAAGCTCCATCGCTGACTCAATTCGACTCGCATCCAACTGGGACAGACTGTGCTGCATGGTCATATTCAGGTTATTCATCGCACCAGTCACTCCAATGAGGGCTGAGATACTTGGAGTTGTCTTTGATGATGCAGCTGTTGATCGTGGTTTCGACAATGGTTTCAATAATGCCCTATCTGATGACCCATCATCAGAAGGTGCTCGCTTGCATTTTCCTGATGACCAAGATCCGTATGATTTCCTAGTAGAAGGTGCCGAAGTAGGGGGATGCAAGGATGGAGTCAAAGCATGGTGGGTTGGTGGCTGAGAGGAGGGCTCTGATGGTGGGAGAGAGGATGAGCTTTCAGGTAGTGGCAGAAAAGAAGACGGAAATAAATATGATTGATGTGCTGAGTTATCGACGTCCATGGATGCCAGATCATCGTGAGGTAGCTGCATTGAGGTCATTGCAGCAGAAGAGGAAAGGTCAATACAACTCAAGGTGCCGTCTTCTTTGTCTCCACCGTTATCGTCAGTCGGCGGCTGAGACAGGGCTTGTGTGGTGCCTCTGTGGGCAAATTGACCTTTCGCAATGGACTTCTCCAAAATAGGTTGCAGTTTCTTGTACTCTGGAAAAGGTGTATCAAGGAGCATATGGCAATGCCGTTTCTTTTATCAGAAGGTTAGATATACAGGCAGAAAATATGAACATATGAACATACCCGTTCCTTCCCTAAACTCTTTTCGAAGTCGTTGAAATGTTTTCACTCAAAGTCTGACCATATTCAGATGCCCAATTGGGTGGGCATTGCACCCATTCCTGACCTTCTGTAGTAATCTTCAATGACTCTATACATGTCTTTATACTGTCGCAAAAACAAAATTGGAATATTGATGTAGAATTGTGATATTACGCACCATTGTAAACTTGCTTTTTATGGCAGCCACAGTCCTTGGAGAACCAGGATGCTTGCTATTGAGATGCCCTTTGGCTTTCATCCAGAAGCTAGACTTGAAGTTCCCTGGAGAGGAGGCTTCAGAACGATGCTCATAGATGAAATCTACAAGGTCAGTAGCCTCCTTGTTCAACCACTTCTTTGCTTGTGTTTTTGATGCATCGGAAGTTGTAGCCTGAGTGTCATTGGCAACAGATGGAAGCAGATCCATGATGATTGGAAGACAAATCTGTAGCGCAGATGCAGCGTAGTGAAGAATATGTCAATGGAGGTCAAAATCGTCAATGGGCATTGTCGACATCGATTACATCAGTCACAATATTTGTTTGTTGTCACAGAATTCTTCCGACACTCACTGGTAGCTCTCAACAGGGCCAAATGGACTCCAATTGTTCGCATCTTAGTATCATTGAGCCTGTCCATATTATCACACATGTCACAACCATCCAGTGGCCAGCAGGCACATATGGTATTGGCAGAAAGGTTCTGGTTGTCTGTTGGGCTCCCAACAGAGGGCATCAATAAACTGCATTCCAGCTGGAATTTTAATAATTTTTCATGATTGTTGTTTATATCAATATGTCCACTTTCTCAAAAAATTGTATTTGAACATACCTTTTGTCTTGCTTGTACTCTATGTGCCTACTCCTACAACTTCCTCACAACTTGTATATAGCTTTAAATAAAAAGATAGTATTGATTTGAAATAGGTGATTCAGCAAGCATGAATATGAAAAGGTAAGTATTTCAATTTGGCCAACATGTGATTTTTCCCTGTTTTTAACAAATCTCAAAAGATTGGAAACATTGAACAAATTTATTTCCAAGGTCAGCAAAAAATTAGTGTGGCATGTGATGGCTGAATTGAACAAAATGGTACAGTAAATCAATTACTGCTGTTAACCAGAATATATACCAAAGAACATCTGTATCTCATTCATCTCCTGAACCCTCTTCTGATATATCCAGCTCTTCTTCAACTTCATTCTCCTCATCCTGCTGCTCAAGCTGTTCCAATTCATCAGATGTAGGCAGCTTGTATTCTGCCTGCACTTCATCACCATATTTGGCCATAAACTCCATCTCCGGCATATTCTTCCATTTCTTGCACTCAGCCCAGGTGGTGCAGAGCTCTGCAGATGGTAGAGCAATATAAGTACCATTCTTGATGTATTGGGCACACTCACGGATAGAGAGATTGTTCCAATAGATAGGATCAAACTAGTCAATTGGAACCTTCTTTGGAAGAGTGGTGAGCTTGGATAACTTTGGCATGGGGGGGGTCTTCATGGTGTCGCTCCAATCTACAAATAAATGGTGTCAGTCAAATGTAAAAATAAAAATAAAATTGGCCAACTTAAGATGTCTTCTTTTGCTTTTATTCATTCACTTGCGCTCCTCATCAGCCATTCGAAAGAATGTAGTAACTTTCCTGGCATGCCCCTCCTTCTCCTTGATGTGGTATACTGCATCAACTGACTCAACATTCACATCAGCCAACTCATCATCTGAATGGGCCTCATTCTCCCTAGCCAATGCCACAACCTGCTTATTGAAACCATGGGCCTTGAACACATCAATCCTGCCATCAGCAAGCTATCAAATCTTTTTAGTAAATCCAATCTGCAAATGGCATGTACACAATTATAGAAATTACATACCACACTACGTTGTTTCCATACTCCAGTCATCTGCTTTGCTTTTGCAACACTTCCTGGGTTCTTCGCCTCCAACTTGGTGATACCATGCATGTGTGAGAAAATGAAGTTTCGATAAAATTTACGCATGTGTGCAAAATCATTGATACATGACAAGTTTGTTCCCATATGAGATTATCCAAATGCGCCTGAGATCTGCTCGAATGTTTTGAGGGTGATGTGCTCATGAAGGAGATTATACATAGACTCTGGATCATTACTCAAGACATCAGGTGCCCACTGTTGAAGCCCAAGGCCTGCCACTGACCTGAACATGAGCAACAGATGGGATTCTGGAATGCGCTTGATATTGTTCATAATAATCCCAACTGAGTCTGAGATAGAGTTAAGGAGCTTGCGCACTTTCATTTGGGCACCCTGAATGCTAGCTGAGTTGTCATCAAGACTGGCTGTGACAAAGTTCTGCAATTGTGCTTCAGAGGTAAAGCAACAGGTAAAGGGTATTTTGTCATCTGCTGTGACCTTGGGGGGGACAGTTGTCTGGTGTGGTAGGCCCCAAAGGATACGGAGATGAAGCTCAAGTGCAGCCTGAAAGTGATTTAGACTTTAACATGCTTGAATACAATAAATGTGCACCTTTGTCTTCTCTGCCTCCTTTGATACCTCTCCCTTTCTCATGTGCCAATCACTAGGCTTCTTAGGCTTCTTGGGTCACTTAACGAAGGCTTTGTGGGCTTTCTTCACTTGCAAAGCTCTTGAACCAGGGTTCATGTTGCCCAGAGAATGCTTGTGCTTGCCAAGTCCAGCCTGAGATGGGCCAGCCTCCCCTGAGCTAGAACTCACAGGAGAGTCCATTGGAATGTCAGAGTCAGAGTTGTCTGGCATAGAAGATGATGGAATAAAGAGTCCAGGTATCCAGTCAAGCCAGAGGATGAGTATGTGCAAACATGTTGAGAACAAAGAAACTCGAAATTGCAGCATGCACAATCACATGACATGTGGGAACCTGATGAAGAGTCAACATCCATTTCACTCTATAACATCTGTAAGTCTTTTATACTCTTTTTCTATTATATGTATAACGACACACGCTGCCTCAGGTGTGGGGAGTTTCATGTTTTTGGGGGTGCAGGGGGTACCTTGAGCTGACAACGACTGCCTAACACCAGCCTGCATGACATTGATTCATCGACATCTCGTGGGCCGTAGGCAAGTAAGTGTTCATTATAATTTACTTTGGTTTAACTGAACTTGTTCTTTTTATAGCTTCTTTAGTTCTACTACCACAACAACTATGCCACCTTCCAAATGACACCAAATGACAACCATGGACATAGCAGAAAGACAGAAGAGGATCAGTGGGGACAGCAGAAACAGAACAGAGATAAAACAGGTGTAGACGAGGACAAGAGAGGATGAGGGGGGTGCAAGGGAGGACATGAGAGGGTGACTAGCAGGGAGAACGAGAGGAAAGAATACACAGTGGGGGCCCAAACAACGTTGTTTGGGCCTGTGGTGCATGTTTCTTTTCTGTCTTGATAACTAATAATAGGTTTTCAGGATGTAAACTACTTGCCACAACCCTCATCCACTGATGAGGCCCACCGCTATGAGCCACTGCTCGCAGGGTGCTAGTTTCCAACCATGCCGCCTACGAGATGACACCACATCCATGAGCAATGGCTTGTGGAGTGCTGGTTCTCTACCCCAGCCTGATGACAAGGACTTGGTGTTGTTGTCGTTCACCTCGCTGATGGGACACCGTGAGCCACTGCTCACGGGGTGCTAGTTTCCAACCATGCTGCCTATGAGACAACACCACATCCGTGAGCAATGGCTCGCGGAGTGCTGGTTCCCTACCCCAGCCTGATGACAAGGACTTGGTGTTGTTGTTGTTCACCTCGCTGATGGGACACTGTGAGCCGCTGCTCGTGGGGTAGATCCCTACCCCAGCCTAACGACAAAGAGTTGTTGTCATTGTTCTGGGTGCAGGGGGCACCCCTGCTGCTCCCTGGCCCATCTCGTCTGCTAGGACACCGCCGTGAGCCACTGCTCGCAGGGTGCTGGCTCCCTATCCCAGCCTGATGATGACGACTTGGTGTCGTCATCATTTTTCTGGCCCACCTTGCCTGATAGAATGCCGCCGCAAGCCACTGCTCGCAGGGTAGTTCCCTACCCACCATGAGCCACTGCTTGCAGGATGCTGGTTCCTTACCCCAACCTGACGATGACAACTTGGTGTCATCGTCATCATTTCTGCTGGCCCCTCCTACTTGGCTTGCCCCCAATGATCCACCTCCAGCTCCTGTACTCAAGGGACCCTGCCATTGCAGGTCTTCTGAGGTGCAGGAGCTGTTGGTGTGAAGTATCATGTGTAGTTCTAATCAGAAACATTAAAATTGTTGCAGTATCAGGGTGTGGAATAGAGCTTTTGAGTGAACTACAAATAAATTGTCATTACTAACATATATTACATAACTATAAATGTTCAAACATGAGTCAAACATGTCTTGATTACCAGTCAACTATGAGTCAACTGCCTCAAGCAGTGTTTTACAGTCCCCCACATATTCCGGTCGGACTCCCCGG
>QFEU01000959.1:446-23461 GCA_003316345.1 Tricholoma terreum | reverse complement strand
ATATCGTTGTTGTGGTCCTGTCAAGCCCCGATGTCAGTGCCACTGCCCCATCCCCGTCCCCGTCCCCGTCCTCGTGCCCGCTCGTGCCAGTCCCGTCCCCGTGCCCGCTCCCATTCCCGTTCCTGTCCCCCTCCCCTGCAGTTGCATTTCAAACATTACTAATGTCTGTACTATGTTCTTAATGCATGTCTATCTGTACGGTAAAGCAAGTAAAGTAGTAATGTAGTCATTGGTTAATTAATAGAGTATGTACACATATATAGCTAGGTTAGTTCGACGGCATACCATCGAAACAAGTATACAATGTGTGTCAATAGGATGCATAGGTGAATATTGCCCATTCCCATGTCCGTGCCCGATGGTGATGCCATGGCCGCTCCCGTGGCCGCATCTGTGTCCGTGCAAACGTTGCTAATGTCTGTATTACATTCCTAATGCACGTCTATTGTAAGGTATAAATAATAATCAGTGTACAATGTAGTCATTGGTTAATATAGTATGTAATGGACATATAGTGACTTTATATAGTGAGTTCGACAGCGCCCATCGAACCCGTATCATTCGATACAATGTATGTGTTCGATAGGTCGTGTCATTCGATACAATGTAGCTTACCTATGTGTCTTGATGTAGTGGTTAGAGACCTGCATAACGTTTGTAAGGGATAGGAATGGTCAGTATATCCAAAGTTGGGGGAAGGATTAATTGATCTACCCCGATCCGTAGTAGTAGTAGTAGTAGTAGTAGTAGTTACACAGCAAGGTCCCATTCAGGAACGCCGGGTTCTGAAGGTTCTCTAAGATAGACACAAGCAATCTACCTATGCCTCCAGGCCACTCCAAGCACAAGAAAACCAACCAACAGAAACTGGTACGACTTTACCTGCAGAGTGAAGGGCGAGTTCGAGAGCTGAGACACACTACAGAAAGGGGTTGTAGATAGCATGAGCATCAAATATTTGTAGGACATCATGGGTGTACTTTGCTAGCAGAGTGATGGTTGTTCTATTTGCAATAAGGGCCTTTAGGCATGGTAAAGCACCTTGGGGAGCAAACCCAGACAGGAAGACTGGCATCTCAACCTGCATTCTCTGCACAAAAGCATTGCGGAGTCGGACAAGTTCATGGGACGCAGTGCATTCCAGCAGGGCATGCTCAGGTGATTCAACAGCATTTAGACAGAACCGACACAATCGCTGTTCCCTAGGAACATGTGGTCCATGTATATGGCACAGCTGTTCAACAGCCAGTCCATGGTCAGAGAGTAGCAGCCAATAGTACTGGTTAACATGTTGCAAGATTTTCCTCCACCACATTAAAAAGTTTCTGCAAAAACAATTCTAATTTAGAGTACTTATTTTGCAAAACATCCCTATAGTCTGAAGTCAATATCATGTATACCTGCTCTGGCTTTGCTAAACAATAACACATATTGCAAAATTTCTCAAAAGTTCCATTGCAATAAAATCTTGTATTAACTTATACTACAACACAGCATTTACATAGAAAAATATGTTGCAAGAACTTACTAGAGCAACTGATGCAATAAATCTGAGTACAGTAACAGATTGTAAGAATTTCGAGCTGAGCAATGTATTGCAGGAGCTTCAATCAGAGTAAGTGGTTGCAAGAAGAGCATATGTATTATTAATAGTGCTCACCATCCATTTTCAGCGCATTACTTATGTTTGTGGCCGCACATCGCGTCACATTGAAGGACACTGATCCACATCATCCCGTTGCATCACATCACGTTGAAAGGCACTGATCCATGTCACCTCGTCCCTGCAGCAGATGGTGTCTTCGATGGCGCAGACTTTGAAAAGTTCCTTCATGATCACATCAAGGTAGACGGAAAAGCTGGGCGGCTTGGTGGCAGTGTCAAGATTTCCAGGGATGGTGAGATCGTCTCTCTCTAATTAAGTTTCCTGTCTCAGAGCAATTTCTGTAGGTAACACAAAAATTACTGTCACCTCGAACATACCCTTCTCAAAAAGATATCTTAAATACCTGACCAAGAAGTTTTTGAAGAACAGCCTCCGAGATTGGATTTGGTCTGTCGAATGGAATCGTGTCGCGTCAACGCATTGGCGAGCATGGACATCATACCTAGACATTGATGTGTCAGAACAAACCATTCGCGAATAGTGATGCCGATTTCCTGACCTTTCAGCGTGAATGTCGTCCATTTCGTGTACTCAATCAGGTGCGCGGGGAATCTAGATGAGTGTAGATGAGTGAGTGTTGAAGTGATAGATCAATAAGTACCTAAAACCAGTGGCAAAAGGTTGTTAAGCATATGGGAGTCAACAAACGAGGAGAAGAAGGGCGATCGTGTATCATACCTTTACTTTTGTGAGCCCACGAGTCAAACAAAGCCTGACCGCCAGTTACCAGATGCCGATGGGGGGCACGTCGTAGCCAGGTCGTTGAATCAACTAGAAATGAAGACCGAAGACAATGGCCAAGCATTTGCTAATTGCCCTGCAGGCCTCACCAGTCTCACACGCTATTCATGGTTGACGAGTATGATTTTGCATCCGAATGAAAATTTAATCATAATAGCAATCTTGAATATGACTGACTACTTGGTGGCCGAGGGAAGGGAGTGGTAGCATGCACCGCTCGGCGTCCCATGGAAGGCGAAGAAACCGATATCTTCAGGGTTGCTTCGTCCCTTGACATATTGTGTGGCGGACACGATCCCATCTCGGCATCTCGGTGAATGTTGAATGCGTAGCACTGGTATACCATTCCATCAGGCGACGGCTAATAATGCAAGCGTGTCGACGCGTATGACAGGTTGACCACATGTTAGGCTACAAAGCATGTATGACGAAAACGTATGAAACTGACCGCGTGTTAAAGCATGTATGACGAAAACGTATGAACTGGCCACGTGTTAAACTACAAAGCATGTGTGACGAAAACGTATGAAACTTCCATGTGTGAATTATGATGAATCCACCCGTCGTGCATATCGACAAGTACACAGTATGAGTATATTCAAATGCCCTCCCAGAGAGAAATGTAGCAGTCGTGCATGCGATCAAACTGCGCAGCCTGCTCGAGAGCGTAAGCACGTCGTCCTTCGACTTCGGCCTTGTCACCTGGGGTGCCATGGGGTTGGCTACTCGCAAGGGCAGACCATTCGGACGAGCGAAATTTGAAAAACTGCTTGGTCTGAGCCATCTCCTCTCTCAACAATTCCACCTCTTCACGCCAACGATCTGCGCTAGCCTTGCTTTTACAGAACTCAATGCGTAAATCTGTACTCATAGTCGTTATCATGAATCATATAGATAGACCGTCACTTACCCTCTTGCAGCAACTCGTCACCACCAACTGCAGCCTCTCCCAACCGTTTCCAAATTCACGAGACAGCGGTCAGATTGTCGTCACCCTTAGAGTTGACTGTCCGTCGCTTGGTCACCTTCTCCTTTTTCTGTCGATCTTTTGCATGTTGAGATTCAGAGTCATCCCGCAGTGGAGAAATGTCCTTCCTGAGATAAGGAAAATCTTTGACGGGGACGTCTTCACCCAGGTGGGGTGCCAAAAGGAACACCGCATTGCGAGCCAGCCGATACTTCAGAGCAGCTGCATCGATCTTGTCGTTAAGGCGTGCGATCATACCCAGCGACTGTGTATTAGTGCGTTGGCCATGGTGGGATTGCATTTTTGTTTGCTTCACATGACTGCAAAGCCGGAGATTATTGCGTACCTCCTGCAAGGCGTCGTCAGCTTGAGCTCGGCATAGTTCAAACTCGATGCGCAGGAGGCGAGCGTCACAATGAATGTTCAAACCCCACATCAAGATTGATGAGGGCAAATATAGCTCGACTTCTTCGATCGGAATCTCCTGCGCATTGTCCACCTGACGGTATGAATGGAGGCAAGGGATGTATAGGTGCTGGATGTCGATCCAAGCTAATATTTTCCTATGCAGCATATTTGCCTGGTTCTGCAATTTGGTTTGTTGTTCTGCAGAAGGGTTAGCCTTGGTTTCATCAGCAATTTGATGCCTGGAAATCTTTTCAGCACAAAATGTCTTAATTGAGGTATAGCGGTTCACACATACTGTTTTTCTTCGAAGTCCATCCCCAAGACGATCAACTGGGATGCAGAGAATTCATTGTGTAGCGAAAATGTTTGTCCAGGGACTGCGTCATGTTCAGCCAGTCTTCTGCATACTTCTTGAAGCGAGACAGCTAACGTGCATCAGATTAGTGTCAGAGGGAAAAGTTTGTTGCCAAGCTCACTGGTGAATTGCTTCTGATACGGATTGAAAGCGGAATGGTCTTCTTCCCATCGCGCGAGCTCTTTTTCCCATTTTGCGATTTGGTTCTCCGGCAGTGACAACACCCACTCCTCATGATAAGCCTGGTATCTTGCCATTTTGCGTATCCCGATCTTAAGCTTGTTTGCGAGCGATACACCTGCAACTTGGTTCGTTGACATCCACAAACATCAGAAATCGGAAGACAAACCCATCTTCGTCGTCTTCTTCCAGTTGCTGTCACCAAAGTGATCGTCCATCACATCTCTGCGGTGTCCTGGGCCCATTTCCGAAGTGCTGCCAGCGGTGTTGTTGGCATCTGACCATCCACGTTCCAGTGATTCCCCTTCCGTTCGGCCGACACCCCTGTTGAAGTTGAAAGAGAAAGCTGTCTGGCATTTCATGACATGTGCCGGTAAATGGAACTTTAGAACGAGAAAGGTCCATAGTTGTTCCCAGTAGTTGATATGCAGCTCAAATGAATATTTGAGCATTCGTTCCCACAAATGCTTGTACCACTGGCAGCAAATATCGTAGGAAATGACGAACTGGAGAAGTTTTTTGAGGTCAAGGAGACGCAGACAACAGAAGAAGATGTAATCCATGTTGATGTATCTAGTCGTGACGTTGTTATGAAAGCTGCTGCCGATAAAGTAACTGGAACACCAACCGTTCGCCTTTTTGGAGGTCACCCACACCGTTGCCCATCTTGAAACCATGCCTGCAATCCACCGCTCCAACTCCGGTAGCGGCGAGAACTTTGCCCGATCGTTGGCCGTTAATGGCTTGATGATTGGAACATGTGCTGTGCTGCAACCATAGGAAGTCAGACAGAAAATAAGCAAGGTACAGTAGGGCTGATACCGACACTTTGAACAATCTCTGATTCATACTTTTTCAAATGTGCCCTGTATGCTATTTCCGGTACAAAATATGCCCATCCCAGGCTGTAGCTTGGGTCCTTGTCCTCACCAGATACATCGCGTCGCTTAAGACGAAAGTTTGTGTCCAGAGCAAGAAATAATCGATGAAGATACCTGAATTCCCAGCTGAGTGATGCGTCTATAGAATTTCTGCGACGGTGAAATACCTTTTTTCTGGCAACGCTTGTTCCCATCCAGGTGTCATGTTCACTCCAGGCTTGGGACAGGGTGGACATTGGACAGTGCATTCTCCGGGCTGAGTTGCCGCTACACCTCCGACTTTGTGGCCTCTTCCGAAACGCTTCAGCAATTTCAGGTGGCGATACTGTCTTGACATCTGACCCAACGATTCGTACCGATCCTATGCTCGGGAGGCTCAATCAATGAACACCGATGTTAACAACACCACATACTTTAGTAGGTTGTGTCCCAGTGTTGTCGGTCAAACGACTCAATAGACTATGAAATTCAAAAGCAGTAGTTTTCGATTCGAAATTAAGAAGCTGAAAAAACTTGAGGGCCACCAAAGTGGCTGCAGACTGTGGTCGTTCAACGGTCGCAGGGTACCAGCCGAACCTCAGAAGCTGGATGTGGGGCAATATGTCCAAACAATGGCAAAACTCGATCGCAACGTCGTGTATACCATATAGGTCTAGGACGGTGAAAGAGTCGACGCTTGTCTTAACACTGCAAGTCTCCTCAGCCCGGATATGTCCCAGTCTTATGATTAAGCCTAACTGTTTTAGGGATACCTGACTAAAATATGTGCCGTTGGTCCAAGCCTATCATGGGAATAAGCGTTACAAATGATACCAAAGAACGTATCCACGTACCTCGATGACATGTAAAGGGTTCAGTCCATGGGTTTCGACGATGCACTTCTGACACAACAGATGCCCGAAGGCACACAACTGACAGCGATAAATGGGCTGTTCGTCGCCGCATAGAGCACATGCTGCATCAATGAAGTTGCCACGTCCCTCCATACGTAGGAACTCAGAAAGGAATTCCTCACGATGGTCGAGCCATGAGAGGGAATGTTCCCACTGTAAATGTGACAGTCAGTCCAATATGTAACTAGTGAACAAAAGGACTTATGCATGGACGTTTTTGCGCCCTCTTCGAATCAGCGTCGAGTTCAGACTTAGTCCGCGTTGTCTCCATTGCAGGGCCATGGTTGAGGTCTCTGGTCTGGACATTCCTCTCCGTAGACGTGGTAGACTTTAACAGCAACTTAAATAGTGTTGTCTTGAGAACCACTTGATGACCAATCGAATACGAATAGCTCGTAGACTGAACTGTTTGTATTGGTGGTACATCGTCGGATATACACACCATTCCACTGTCGCGATTCTTCCGCTTGCTCATTTCCAGTAGAAGTGTGATGAAAACACTCGCTGTCGGTCAGGGAAAGTGATATATTGTCAGAAAGGGGCTTGCGAGATACGCGACAAGGGAAACTAGCGCATTGAACTTCTGTCTTACGAAACCCTGAGATCAAATCGAACGATTCATCTTGGTTGAGAGAAAAATTTCCATGACCATGTATAATTCTAAATTATGAACCACTTCAACGGGTTACGAGCATCCGGCATTTTCATCAAGGCGCCCAACTTAATGAGCGATCCGGCAGCTTGCTGCGCCCACTCACCATTCCTCAGGGTTGTTTCCTCAGGAACAACTCATCCCTGAGTAAGCCACATGCACGACTCCATTCCATAGACGGCACCAAAGCAGTGCAGTACCACCGGTGTTAATTTGATGATACAGCCAGCGGATGAGACAAACGTTGAGATTCGGCCAGTGAGTGAATAATCATCTTGCATAGCCGTCGTGATGTTGGCCGCACTATTCCAAAAATGGTCAAGGAAATGTACGAGTGAGAGCCACACCAAAGAGAAAAAAATTGCTCGGACTTACACATAAAAACAGCCCTATTTTCAATATCTGGCCCCCCATCGACTCGTTTTCGAACTCTCCATTCCACCAAATCATGTCGAACATCTTTACCAGCAGTCCCGAGAATAGCACTGTTTCCAAACTCTTCGACTCTGATCCGCCATTGTCCTATCTCAGTTCCTCTCTTCCTGCTACACCGACGAGAGAGAAGAGTGCAAGCTCTTTTCCCTCACCCATTTTGCCGACAATCGAGGCTATGTTCGTGGCTCTACGACGTCAGCAGAATGCATCCGCGAACATTACGACATACACCGACAGTGAGCTTCATGAGGTAGCATAGTAAGTGATAATTGTTGTGTTCTGCTTGATGCTGACTCTGTACGGTGATAGTCCCCTGGACCCATCAGGAAAACGCGTGAGCGCATCTATAATTTGGAAAATGCTCGAAACGCATCACATGCCACGTCTCTCCTGTTTCCACGGGGAGACAGCCGCAACGTATCCCCTTGCTAACAAAATGTATTATGTTGCTGGTTGTAAGTATGATGGTGACCGTTCATGTGGCTATTTCGGTAGGCGACCATCGTCTGCGTGGCGGGTTGAGCTGACAGGCCCTCCAGTAAACTTTACTCGGATTGTCCAGAAACCCCACATCTTGACAGAGAAGTACCGTCTGCGTGCCCCAGCGGCTATCGTGTCCATTGGACCCGTTAGGAACAAACGAAATTCTCTGAACGCTTCGCCTCTCACCAAGCAGACACGCAAGAAGAAGGGTACTAAATCTGGTAACGGTAAGTCACCTTGCACCTTCTGAAAGGACAATGAGTTCTCACCAATGTAAGTAGAAGGTACCGGGAGCCAGATGCCTGGCGAGTCTGCTAGGAAAGCTAAGGATATCAATGGAACCATAGTTACTAATGGTAAGTCAGCGTGCATCTTTTCCTGAGTTCGTATAGCATGCTCACCACAGAATACAGAAGCTTCCCCAGTGCAAACATCTTCCCAGTCAGTCGCAGCGCCTGCGGCGCCTTCCGTGCCAACCGCGAATGAGGCGGTTGAGCCAAAGTCCATTGAAGAGGTCTTCGCTGCATTGCGGTCTGACACCGGCATCTCCGCTCAAACCTTCGACAGGTATCTGCGGTATTGTTGGAAATGCTCAAAGATCATTAAGCGCCCGCATAGCTGCCCCACACCCTTCATTGACCTGACCCTTGAGGAGGATGAAGATGGTGTTGTAAATACAAGCGAGCCTGAGGTCGAGATGGAGCTGGTTATTGCTATTGAGTGATTTCTTTACATGGTACAATTTTCCATACATACCAGTGACTCCCGCGTTGTATCCTTTGTATTGACCTCCTGTCCTGATGTGCTCGCCGCCCGGACGAATATTATGCATCATTTCCTATCCATGTGCCACTGTAATGCCCGCGACGTATTCATCGGGACCTGTCCCTCTCGTCGATATCCATGTGCCACTGTAATGCCCACGACGTATTCATCGGGGTCTGTCCCTCTCGTTGATTTCCTATTACTATTAGTTGACTTTATCAATGACAACAGCGATTATGACGTGGTTAACTACTATTACAACTGACTTAAACTACTATTACAACTGACTTAGACTACGGACTACAGTAGTGGGCGGAGTGGGTACAGGGGAGATGGTGGTGGTGGAGTAGGCCCAGGTGCCTACTAGCAATGGCGAGGCAACGCGATGGTATAGCAATGCTGATGAGCTGGATACATGTGACTGCCTACTGACTACATGATCACGTGACTATCCTGGAGTGGTGCCTACCACCACTCCATCTACCCATGCCCAAAAAACGCAACGTCCTCGTTGCGATGGAACTCTAGATAAAAAATGATGAAAGATGATGTCTAAAATGTGATGGTATGTGCAGTGAAGGGATGTCCAATGATAATATATGCGGTGGAGATAAGTATGAAGTTAAAAAATGAAGACTCAACATGGTGGTGTCCACCCCAAAGCTCGAAGTGCACAGCTTAAGTCCACAAGACGGGGGTCTTGATCCCAGTCAAGTTTCGGAATGGGAGCAGGAGCAGGTGCTACTCCAACAGGAATAGTAACAATGGGTCTTCCTGGTCCTATACCAGAAGGATGTCGACGGGTGATGAAGGGCTGAGATGGAACATGAGGAGGCTGAGCTGAATTAAAAAAATTCCCAGTTGTAAAAAATAACGGGGGGGCTCGTTGTCGTCGAGTACGTCGTTGTAGTGTCCCAAACGGCTGTCGACGGCCTGTCTTCAGACCAGAGAAATCGCGTGGTTGCGAGCTGGGGCCAGTGGGTAACATTGCGGCGTCCTCGGCCCAGTCGAAATGCGCTGGTGCACTCAAACGTGAGAGTACAGGGCTCGGGGGGGATGCAGCAGGGGACAGGGACTGTAAAACCGGGACTACGGGGGTAACAGCAGGTGTGGGGGACAGACGGGGGTCATCACCAGGTGCCGACAGCATCATTAGTGATGCGGAGGCGGTGTCAGATGCGGGGGGCATCGAAACGGCTCGTTTCCGGGGTGTTTAGGGCGAGCTAGGGGGATAGGGCTGGACCTGGGGCCGTTCTGGTGGCCCTGGGGCTGCAGCGCGTGGTCCTGAGTGGGGCCGAGCTGGGGAGAGTGTGGTCGTTGTCGATGCGCGCGTCGATGACATGGCAGCACGCGTGGACACGCGAGGTGTTGTCATAGGCTCGGGGGACAGAACGGGGGTAGGGGGGTCAAGCAGGGGTGGGCAGAGTGGTGTAGGGGGTCTTCTGGTTCATCGTCGAGAGTCCTGGGGCAGACGGGGTCGTTCTGCTGAGGGAACGATGTGTTTCGACGAACACGTCTTCTCGTCCTCGCGTAGCGTCGTCGTCTGGGCTGCAGACGGTCCCTGTACGTCGTTTGCGGCCTGGTTAACATTTTTTGAGGTGTCGGTAGTCGTTTGGGTGCTCGCCGTGGCCCAGGTCTTCCTTCCCGAGGTGGTTGCAGCAGAAGTGGCCACCGTCGTTGGCAGTGACGTAGCGGTGGCAGTGGGAGGCTCAGGCTGTGGAATGGGGGACAGGGGAGCAGGGAGGGGCGAGCTGGATGCTGCAGGGGACCTCTCAGGTCGTTGTTGGCAGTGGGGAGGCAGGTGGGGGTGTTCTATGAGGTGGGGAGGGCGTTCCGGTGGGTGCGTTTGCGCGTTCTCGCGTATCTCCGTCTGCTGTGCGACTGACCGCCGTAGCACGTTTACTACGGCCTGGTTAGCCGTCTCTGACGTGGTGGTAGTGGTCTGGGTGCTGGACGTCGCCCAAGTCGTCGTTTTGGGAGTGGTTGCAGCCAGGGTAGCCGCCGTTGTTGGTGGTGACATTGCAGTGGCAACGGGCTGCTCTAGACGCAAGGTGGGGTTCCATAGAGGCTCTAGGGGTGCTGTAGCTTGGTTTGGCAGAGAGTGCCATCGTACGCGAGGTGCTGGGAGCTGGGACTGGTGCTGTGGTGGCCGTTGTCAACGACGTTGACGGCCGTGACGTGGCAGGTGATGGTGACGGTGATGGTGGTGACGATGGGCTAGTAGGGTTCTCGTTGGGTGCCATTTGTATAATGGCGTCGACGGGGAGGGTGCTGGTCTGGGTGTCGGTTTCGACGTAGGCGGTGGAAGGTTGGGGGACCGTTTCTGTGGACGTCCCCGCGTCTCTCAGTGGACGCGGCGGCTCGTCACAGGGTGCCGTCTGGGTAACAGCGTTGACGGAAGAGGTGGGGGTGTCGTAGTTGGTCTGTACGGCCGTCTCGCAGGTGCTGGGGGCTTCGGTTGACGTCCCCGCGTCGTTCAGTAGACGCGGTGGCACGTCGGTTTCTGTTTGCGTAGAAGCGTTGACAGTGGGGGTGGTGGCGGGTGGGCTGAGGGGTTCGGTAGACGTCCCCGCGTCTCTCAGAGGACGCAGCGGCTCGTCAGTTGCTGTCTGCGTGGCCGTTTCGTGGGTGCTGGGGGTTCTTTTGGCTTTTACCTTCTGTATTATACTGTCGAATCCTTCTTTTGCGACCCGATATCCTTCCTCTCAACCCAAGTCCATTCCTCTCTCTATCCCTAGCTTCCTCCCTTGCTTTATTCCCAGCTTCTCTCCTTCATCCAATGCATGTATCCAGAGCAGCCGGAGATTCTCGCCATCGTGGGTAGAGGCTGCAATATTGCAGAACTGGGTGATAGACTTACGGTCCGCCCTTTCAAGAAAGGTGCGGAAGTCGCACGCTGTTGTCGACTCGGGTGCCGTACTCGTGTTTCCATTTGTGGGTGATGCGGCGGCTGTGTCAGCGGTTGCTGGCTTCCTTTTCGGGAGTTTCTTCTGCTTCTGATGTCCAGGGCCAGGCATGGTCTGGGCTGGCGGTGTTTCTATAGCACGGTGATACGGTTGACGGATACGGTTTTACGGTGGACGGTGGATGGTTTTACGGTGGACGGTGGGCGGTTTTCGGAGACAAGAAGCTCGTAGTAGACAAAAATGCCTGAGAATAGATAATAGAGCTGAGAAAAAACCCAAGAGAAGCAGCTGATAGCGTGTTAAAGTGCGAATAACACTCTCATCACCAAGATGGAGTAGGCCCAGGTGCCTACTAGCTATGGCGAGGCAACGCGATGGTATAGCAATGCTGATCTGGCTCTGTACATGTGACTAGCTACTGTTCTACCAACAAGGTCACGTGATCACCTGGAGTGGTGCCTCACACCACTCCAGTATCTACGAAGAGGTGTGCACGATGTTGAAGAAGAAAATCAAAGCAGGAGTTTACGAACCATCGAATTCGTCATACCAATCGCAGTGGTTCTGCATCATGAAGAAGGACAGGAAATCACTTTGCACCCACCGTACACAGTCTCGAACCTCTGAACAAAGTCACCATCCAACACTCAGGCGTCGTACCACTCCCCGAGTACATCGCTGAACAGTTTGGCGGACACGCATGTGGTGGCATGCTCGACCTCTATGTAGCATTCGACGAACGGAAGGTCGCAGAGTCATCGCGTGATCTTACCACCTTTCAAACACCCTTCGGTGCGCTTCGCATCGTCACCCTACCGATGGGTTGGACGAATTTGGTACCCATTCTCCACGATGACGTCACTTACATCTTACAACCCGAAATCCCTAATATCACGATCCCCTATATTGATGACACCACCTGTAGCAGCTACCTTCATGTATCACTTAAGGGCACTTGCCCAACAAAGCTCATGCATCCAGCTGGTTAACTGCCCAGATAGGCAGTTGCCCAAGGCTCTCAGACATATACCACTATAAGATGTAGAACTAGTGAGTCATGTGATGGTTGTATATTTATCACATGACTTTCCCTGAAGTCATGTGACCATTTTCTTTTTGGGAAAAAATCATATGGTTGGATTCAGATTTGTCTTGGCATTAAAACATCTATAAACAAGTATCATCAGAAATGGCTTCCTTATTGAGAATAACATATGTAAACAATACTTTCAGGGGAGTTTGCAAAATCTCAAATTTCCTTTTTTGGAAAAAATGATATGGTTGTACTCACAATTTTCTTGGCATTAAGAATTTTATAATCACATGACACAAAACCTCTCATTTACCGAGAATAACACATGCAAATAATGCAAATAGAGAACTTTGCAAAATTTTGTTAAAGTCCATATATTGCCTTATTGGGCTACCACCTTCCATGTTAAGCATAGCATGTCATGTCATGCCAAGCCAAACATTAATTAATTATAATGATTACATTTGAGGCCAGAAAATTATACTTACATAAGCCAAACCTTATTGTAGAGCCATTTGATGAATGTTTGGATATATTTGTATTTTGGTAGTCATGTGACTTTTGTGCAAGCACATGTCATGTGATGTATTAGCAAAAATCACGTGATTGGCTAGTTTTACATCTTATGGTAGTATATATCTGAGAGCCTTGGGCAACTGCCTACCTGGGCAGTTAACCAGCTGGATGCATGAGCTTTGTTGGGCAAGTCCCCTAACTTCATATATAAAAGTAGCTGCACTGGCTGGACCTGCGAGACCGCAGAAGATGCACACTAAACCGTCAGGGGGTTCTTGACGTGCGCCACCAGGGTTTCGTGGTTGAGTCGAAGGTTTCGGAGCTGCTAGGACGGTCATGATCGTGCTCGCAAAACGTTTGAGTATAAGGTTGAGATCTTCGGCTTTAATCTGGTTCAACGGTGGCGATGACGACTGAGTTGCGATAGTCAGTTGCTGAGGATGGACATGTGAAGTGCTCGAGCCGGCTAATATGAACTTTGCTGCTTTGTGGATGTCGTTCAGGTTGTAAGGATCATCTGGGTAATGGTCGGGTAATTTTAGTTCGAGTTGTCGAGCTATTCAGGCCCATAGGCCAGGCTGAAATCCTCGACTTTGTTCGTCGGCTTCCGAGATGTGGTTCTTGGTGCAAAGGAATTGAGTGATGTTGTAAAATGACCTATAGTAGATTCCTAAATCGCTGGCATCGAATATGCTAATGCGAAGCTGTTCTCCGACGAGTTTGTCCATATCCGAGATTGACCACTTGCGATCGTTTTCGGAACCAGGGTAAAGCTTATGAATCGCAATTTGGAAGTTGTTAAATGATGTTCCTGTGCTGAATTTGGGAACCAATTCCCAAAGTTCTGCCAAGTCGATGTTGAGGTAACGGCAGGCATGGCGTTTCATTTGATTGGAGTCGGTAATGTTGCATGTTCCGAATAGCATATCGAGCTCATCGAAGTACTGACGAAGTTCGCGAGGCTGGGTCGGGTCGAACTTCGGGGCTGTAGAATGTCCTCGCGCGGGCATTACACTATGCACAGTTGCAGGTACGTGCGGGATTGGTGTTCCTGTACCGGATGCCATTGGAAATAACGATGTTGGAAAGACTAAGGGAAGTGGTGAAGGTGTGATGGGCATTGAAGGTGAATGAAGTTTGGACGATAAGGAAGAGAACGGGTCAGGAATGGGTCGAAATGGCAGAGTGATTGGGGAAGTTGGCGATGGGAATAAGATCTGGTGCATCGATGATTGTTCAGGAACTGGTACTAGTACGTCTTCCGATGTCGCGAGAGATGCGAAGGCTTCACGAGTTTCGATTTGAAGGTTTCGAGCCGCTGTTGGCCAAAGCCGTGTAATGTGATTGGGCGTAGGTGATGAAATGATTCAGAAACCCTTGCGGTGGGCTCCAAACATGATGTTACTCGGCCAGGAAAACCAAACAAAACACCTAAATGTGTTTGTTCAGTACTACACAAGCTGGAGGAAGGGTGCAAGGTGTTTGAATGTCTATCACAGACACCAATAATGGTACACGATGGCCGCGTGAAGGGTGCGATGGGGTTTACAATAGTCCGATGATGTTCGCAGACGCCCGATATGCGCTTGCGATGTTCAAACATTGAACGCACGATGTAACGGGGATCGGTAATGATATAATAGACTTGACGATGGATGATGATGACGACGAAGGTGTTAGAGGGATGGATACGACAATATGTGATACGATAACGAGTTACGAATAGGCACAACAAAGTTCGCGATAGTTTCACAGAACTTTGGACTAGTCGAGAGATGATCTTCAAGTTAGACTCTTAGATCTAGAGACGATAGGAGTCCAGACGAGTTCTTGTTCTTCGCTAAGTAAATACTACAGACTTTTATATGTTTTTAGAATGAAAGTACCTAATGGGAATAAGGTCAGAAGACCATATGATGTGGATCAAAATGTATCAGAACAATAAAGAACCGCGACCAAGGATAAAACATAAGGAAAAGGAACTAAAGTGAAACGGAAGTGTCTTATTGTTGTAATTGCGGAGCATGAAAGAAACTGCCTTGTGACTTCATAAGATGCCATCGTCCCTGCGCGAATATGTCATAAACGGTGGCCGCGACTGTGTTAGGGAGCCTCGCAAGAGGTGGGGAAGCATTGAATGGGCATTCCGAAGGGGTAGGAACACACGCGAATGCATCTGAAGTCGTATGATAGATCGCGATATAGGTCAAGGCAGTCCGATGTTGGTCAGGGAATGATCGGGGACACGAAAGCGTGTCTGGATGTTGATCAGGCGACGTGGAAGGTCAAGGGAGGTGCTTTCGAGTGTCTGAAGTGTGCTGATCCGGAGCTTAGGCTAGCAGGTGACCCTATCACCATCACCACATCCATGGCAACATCAGCTACATCAACAGTTGCTGAGAAATTGAAGAAACCATGCGCAGGCGATGGAAAGAGCGCTAAGTATGGATTGCATATCATAGCTCCCACCTTTTACTAATATCTTGCAACAGAATTGTGTGTAAACAAGAGTGGGTTTGTGAAAAAGGAGGAATGGAGGCCGAATTTACAGCTTATGGAACACACAGGGGCTGAACAGACAGCCCATCAGTCATATTTCTTTGTCTTTTGATATCTTTGCTCACACAATCCTTCTAGGCTTATGAGGAGAAAGCCAAGGAACTCAGAAGTACCATATGGTCCTGCTTCTATACCTCCTACGCCCCTAGATCTTCAAGGTGAAAAAGCAAAGTCAGCACATCCCATTGTGTACATATTTATTTCTCATTGTAACTACAGCGCTTACTTATACACTTCACAGGGGCTTGGGGACTTGTCGCGAGTCTCACACAGAGCCTGGGGCTTGTTAGGAAGGGACGTCTGCTAGCTGGAGAAGCTGGGTAGTAGCAGGTAGCAGTAGAGTAAGCGATAGAGGGGGCAGAGGCAGGGGCAAGCATAGGAGTACGTGTACTGTAGCAACCGAGCGAAATTGAAGAACTGTTGTTATCTCACCAATGGACTCAATCTGGCTGCATCCTTGTCCGAGATCTCAAGCAAGGTTGAGCTGAATGGAATGGTTTTTAGGGAGGTTGTTTTGGCTTGTTTTGGCTTGATTGTGCTCGACCGACTGAGCTGGAAAGTGACACATTGATACTGATACTCATCAGATTTTCTCTTCAATGCGTTGACTCAGAGACCCATGAGATTTCAAATCCATCATAAGATCACAGCTTCCAGCTTTTGCCACCACAACTACCATTATCCTTTTCTGCCCTCCTCATGCAGTTTTTGTGTCTTCGGCCTTGTGAGGGTGTCTTCACTAGTAGGGCAGGTCTGAGTCGACATCAGAATGACTCCAACATTTACTGAACATCACAAGCTCTGAGACAAGAACAGAGGCGTGCCCAGGCTGTCCTAGGCCAGCAAAGGAAGGCCCAAAAGCCAATCAGGAAAAGTCTTGAGGCTGGAAAGGCTGAACTTCCTAATATCAATGCTCAAAATGTGAGTGAGCTGCTAATAGTAGTAACTGACTATGATCTCGAAGTTGATGCTAATATCTATATCTCGGCTACTAGCACCCGTCTCAAGCCTTGGAGCTTATGCCTGACCTAGTGCTTGCTTCTCCAGTCCCACTGCTGCCACTGCCTTCACCACCCCCTATTTTAACTCAAAGTGGACGGCCTGCTCGTACTTATCGCCGCCCTCACAGATTCATTGATGAGCCCCCTCCCACCTTAGTCCCAGTTCCAAATCCATCCGCCCTGCCAGTGGTTCGACGCGTCATTCTTCATGTTCGAGATTCTTTCAGAACTGACGTTGATAACTTTGGTATACTTCACAAATACCTACATCGACCTTCGTGGGATCCAGATGCCCATGTCACACCAGAAGATCTTGCTAATTTCCCCACTGATAGTGCGTCATTGGGACACGACCTTCATGAATCTCCGGAGGAATCCCCCCTACCTCCATGGCCTTTCGAAAACATGTCAAAATATCTCCTTATGAACTGGTCACACACTGGCAGTGCTCAGAAATCCGAACAAGACATTACCCAACTGGTTTCTGAGGTCATCCGTCACCCAAACTTTCACCCAAAGGATCTTGTTGGCTTTAGTGCTCACCAGGAGAATAAGGTGCTTGATGGGGCTTTGGCTATGACTGAAAATATGCCTTTTGTAGCTGATGGCTGGCATGAGGTTTCTGTTAAGATTGAGGTTCCTGTTCCCATCAGAAACTCCCCTCCCCAAATTTTTCACGTACCTGGCTTTCACTATAAGTCAATAATCCAAGTGCTCAAGGCTACGTGGGGGGGAGCAGCTTCTCGTCAGTTTCACCTTACACCTTTCCGGAGAATACACGTGGATGCAGCTGGAGAAGAGACTCGCATCTTTGATGAAGTTTATATGTCCGAAGCATGGGAACTAGCTCATGATTGCCTTCAAAATCAACAGCCAGAGCCTGGGTGTAAACTGGAGAAGGTCATTGCTGGCTTGATGTTTTGGTCTGATTCCACACACCTGGCAAATTTTGGCACAGCTTCAGTCTGGCCAATATACATGTACTTCGCAAATCTTTCAAAGTATATTCGGGCCAAACCAAACTCTGGGGCCTGCCACCACCTAGCATATATCCCATCAGTAAGTGGTCACTACTTTGCTATATGACTGGGCTTTTCATGTCTCAGCGGCCATCTAGATTCCTGATAGTCTTCATGACTTTCTATCTCTATTCATAGCACCCAGCCAGAAAGCTAATGCTCTGACACACTGCCGCCGTGAATTAATGCACCAAATATGGCGCCTACTTCTTGATGATGAATTTTTGGAAGCTTATCAACATGGCCTAGTTCTTCTCTGTGCAGATGAAGTGATTCTCCATGTTTATCCTCGCATTTTTACTCATTCAGCAGATCATCCTGAAAAGTGAGTATTCCTGACCTCCCTGTTCTGTGCAACCTGATGTTGTGAGTTGGCTAGAGTACTTCTGGCTGCAATCCAGAAAGGGGGAAAATGTCCCTGTCCCCGATGTCTAGTTCCAAAGGCTGAATTTGATCAGCTGGGCTACATCCGAGATGCCAATAAGCAAATTTCACAAAAGCGGTCTTATCTAGCTAATCTAGTAGCTAATGCACGAAACTGCATTTATAACTTGGGCTATGTTTTATCCTCTGAGGTGACCAAAAGGATACTCCAACCATTCTCCCTGGTACCGACTATTGTGAGTGGCTTCAATAGCAGGGTTCTGTTGCTTATGATGTGCGTAGAATGCTTTTTCAGAAAAATTGGGACCACTTGGTTTCGATCCTCATCACACACTAGTGGTTGATCTTCTGCATGAGTTTGAACTTGGCATATGGAAATCCACCTTCACCCATATTATTAGAGTTTTATACACAGCAGTTCCTGGAGGAAGGGCTGTAGAACAACTCAATGCAAGGTAAGAAAATGGTCATTTCTAGTTCATTTGTAGTTGATACTCTGCCCAAGGTTTCGCCTAATACCAACCTTTGGCCAGGATACCATTCGACGCTTCTCAAATAATGTCTCAGAAATGAAAAAATTAGCTGCAAGAGATTTTGAAGACATTCTTCAGGTAAGACATCATTAAGCTTGTTTCAGATCAAATCTAATAATCATCGTAGGACATGATTCCTGTGGTGGAGGATTTACTTCCTGAACCACATAATACTCAGCTCCTAACCTTGTTATACTGCTTGGCTGAGTGGCATGCCCTGGCAAAACTCCGAATGCATACAGAACACACGCTTTAGCACTTGGAAGAAGCTACAAGAACCATTGGGCATGAATTGCACACATTTAGGGACTGGACCAGGACTGCGTTTACTTGCAAGGAATTACCACATGAGACAGCTGCAAGAGCTCGAAACAAGCAGCGAAGACAGGTTAAAAAAGGAACTGTGATGTCTTCCCAAAGTGCCAAGTCAACACCAGCAAAGGTCAAACTCTTCAATCTCAACACCTATAAGCTGCATGCATTGGGAGAGTATGTTGAGACTATCCGCCTTTTTGGAACAACAGATTCATACTCTATACAAATTGTAAGGTTCCACAGCATGCCTTCCTTTTGTACACTTAAGATATCCATAGGGTGAACTTGCGCACCGTGCTGTGAAACACCTTTATAGCCAGACTAACAAAAGGAATGCCACCAGGCAGATTGCCAGACATGAACATAGGAGTACTTGTCTTCAACGTGTGCGAGAAGCTGCTGCTGCACCACATCTACGCCATTTGCATCATGTCCAGTTTTCTGACAAGGATCCTCTTCCTCATACTAATGTTTACCAGCACCACCACATGAGCAACTCCCCAAATTTCCCTCATCAGTTGATGACCTTTGCCAGTGATCCTCCTAATGATCCTGCAAAGAAGATTGGTCTTCTGTTTCTACTTGTCTTCCTTGCTTATTCCATATTTTGTTAGCACTTCATTCCCAAGCTCAAAAGCCATTTATTGGGTCATCTATTGGATCACCCCTTTGATGGTGAAGAAGAGTCTACATGCTCAGATACGGAAAGAAATTCAGTCTGTATTATCAATGACTGCCTTTATTCTTCTAAAGTCCTCCGCATCAATTACACTATGTATGACCTCCGCCGTGACCAGGATTCGATGAACCCTTGTACCCATTGTGATGTCATGGTCCTCTCCACAGAAACTGCACCTAACACACACCCATACTGGTACACTCGAGTTCTTGGGGTCTTTCATGCAAAAGTACTTCACACTGGTCCTGCTGCACGAAACTGTTCTGTACAGCACATGGAATTTTTGTGGGTTCGCTGGCTTGGTATAGAGCCTGGCTACAAATCTGGGTCTCGTGTTGCACGGTTACCTAAGATTGGCTTCATCCCTGATAGTGATGAAGGTGCATTTGGTTTTCTGGATCCATCCTTAGTGTTGCGTGGCTGTCATCTGGTCCCAGCCTTTGCTGCTGGAAGAACATCCTCTCTTTTGAACACAAGGGAACCTACAGCTGCACGACCCCCCAGTGAAACAGATGATTGGGTCAACTATTATGTTATCATGTAAGCGCCAGTTGAACCCTTAATTTGGACTGATTGGAACTGAGGGCCTATAGTTGGGTTGACAGGGATATGTTTATGAGATACTTTGGTGGTGGAATTGGCCACTTGAACCAAGGCTCTCACTGGCAAACAGCCAGTGGTGAATTGGATGAGATGGACATTGATTCCAGTGGAGAGCAGAACGAGCCAATGATGGAAGTAGATCACAATATGGAAATCCATGATCTGGAGCATTTGGCTAATGAAGCTTCTCAAGATCGTGCTGGTGGCAGAGAGGAAGCACTTGATGTTGAGGGGTCTGATGATGATTCCGATAACTACAGCAATTCTGGTGAATCAGATGACTCTGATGATGAAGAGGATAATGATGATGGGTTGGGCCTAGAGTTTGAAAGTCCGGTCAGGTCCGGTTTTTTGACCCAAAAATGAACAACTGCAACTGCAACTGGTTGCAGAAATTCAAGATTCTCAGCAACTGCAACTGCAACTGGTTGCAACTGGTTGCAACCCAACTCAGTTGCAACCGGTTACAACCTGTGTTTTTAGGTGCAGAAAATGAACTTCCATGTCCTGGTGTTTTGTACTACAAAAAGAATCAAGTAAAACAACCAAAAGAACAGTAAGTTATGAGTAGAATATTCGTTTTGATCATAACTTGCTCATTTCTTGACTGTTTTGGATGTTCCGGGGCTCGTTTTGGTCAGGAAACCTACTGTGACATGTGACGCATTAGCAACCGGTTGCAACCGGTCCCACAACCGGTTGTACGCATCACTCCGAGTCCAGCAACTGCAACTGGAAGTCGGGTTGCTACCAGTTGCAGTTGGGTTGGGTTGCAGTCTTTTTCCAGTTGCTGCAACTGGACCTGCAATCACTAGTTGGGCCCAGAGGACGGAGAAGACATTAGTGATGGTGATCATGGGTACGGAGCTTTCTAAGTTTTATGCTAGTTGAACCATGCATCAAAGACCTTGTGATGCCCAAACACATGTCAGTTTATCACATTTAAGCAACAATGTTCTGAAGTCCCTCAATCCTGGTCCTGACCTCCTTTGAGTCAGATCTTGGACTAATAGGCTGCAAAGGGAATCATCACATTTTGTCACAGTCCAAATTGATTCTCGACTCCGAGTCAGTGGTTGGCATGAACGTCACTCCATTCCTTGTGAACCTGTTCAAGGTGAAGCCAGGTTCTTTGTCTTGGTTGCCATGAAGAACAATGACTGATGATGTGATGCTCTGCAGGATTATGGTATCATGAGTATCTTGTGGAATTCCATGCCCTACAGGCTACTGCAATGCTAAAGACACAATGTCCTGCTCATAGTATGTGATGAGATCCACACCGTATGAACCACATCCCATAGTGTCCCTTCCCTGTCCAGATTGAATTTGTGCAATAGGGCTTGTGCTGAACAGGCAAGATGCTCTGAATGGTACCGTAACCTCAAGCAGCATATGATCCTTCTATCTCTGGGAAAAGCCTTGTCAGGTAGAGGTACGCCTTCACCATATGTCACTCACAATGTCTTTCCTATTTTAGTGTACCCAATATCACTGGGTGCTAACAGCCATGCACCCCCCACCTACGGAATATCAATGGTCAAAACCGTGGTGTTCAGGTCACGGGGTCTGCAGGTAATATTAGAAATTGTGACTACCGTGACCCATTACCATGATGTCACAGTGTTACATGGTGTATTTGTCCAAACAATGAACTTGTTTCCCCCTCTATCCATTCAAAACCACCCCTCCCCTCTCCCACCTCTGTTAACAATGACTGGCACTGCTCCCATGCAATCCCACCAAGACCGAACGGCAACGCGCATGGCTGCAAGTATGTCATGTCTCTTGTGGAATCTGGAGTCGACGGTCCTTCTGCGAGGACTCAGGACCCCTTCAAAACAAAAGGTAAGTTTTTTAAATATTGTTCTTGTGCTTGTTCAGTTAATAACAAACCTTTTGTCTGTTTCTTAGGTTTCTGTCTCTATCTACAACAACAACGTGCCAGGCCTGCCAAATCCCTCCTTTCCATCCAAATGGGATGTGAGGGGTGCGTTTGGTGCTAGGAAGACCCCAGGGAGGTGATGGGAAGCCTGTACAGTTGGGTACCAAGGTAAGCACCCCCAACAGCCCGTAAAACTGCCACGTCACCACTTACCCCCGCCCGCATGAGCCACTGCTACAGGAATGAAACCCAGGCCAGCACCACCACCACCTCCGCACCCTGCACCACCACCAACGAGGGACGACCATGCGAATGGCGCAGAATGCCAGTGACAACAACAACAACAACAGCCACCGCCCTATCCATCCACCATGGATGGCATGGCAAAGACTGACAAGAAACGGACAACAAGGCGGGAGACAGGAGACAACAGACAACAGGAATGGTTGACGACAATGAAGGACAGGATGTGACAGGGACAGGGGACGACAACAGATGAACAATCTGCGTGGAGGCAAGAAGGTCTGAGGGATGCAGGAGACCCGAGGAGCAGGATACCCGCAAGGTAAGCACCACCTCCCCCCTGGTAAGGCCACCGCGTCACCACTGACACCACCCTCCACCACCGCTGTGAGCAACTGCTCGCAGGTGGACTCAGGGTGCACGATGACAATGCAGAAGACAGGAACGAGAGGAACTGAACGATGACAACGAATATGAACAGGGTATAGGGCGAGGGGAACAGGAAACGACAAGCAACCACCACCACAGGACAACAACGGTGGCCAGCAGCAGCCCAATGACCACCCCAAGCAACTGCTCACGGGGCAGGCCCCTCCCTCATGTTTTCATGAGGGAGGTTTGTTTTCTATTTTTTTTTTTTTTAGTCCCTAGCCACCCTTGCCCCTCACTCTCTATGCGAGGGGGAGGGGATTCTCTGCTAACCACGCCTCCCTCGCTCCAAGCGTGAGAAGGGGCCATTGTCGTTAACGACCCACCTCACCCCCTGCTCTCTACACAAGGGGGAGGAATTGCTGTACTTTACACTCCCCCCCCTAGTCCGAGCGGACTCCGAGCTGTCCGAGTAAAGTCCGAGTAAAGTCCAAGCTGTCCTAGTAAAGTCCGAGTAGAGTCCTAGTAGTGTCCGAGCTGTCCT
>QFEU01000958.1:0-13132 GCA_003316345.1 Tricholoma terreum | reverse complement strand
CACAAAAACCGTATAAAGGTCTTTAAGCTTTATTATATCCTAAAACTCGGATTTCTTACAGGGTATTCAAACAGGACTTCAAGTCGCGCCTTGATGCCCTCACCGAGCGACATACAGTTTCCAATGCCTCTCGGCTTCAGCGTGCCTCCTCACAACAAACACAGCTCACGCAGCGCCTCCTTGCATTTGGCCAGCATCTGCACCTCCTGATACCCGCGATTCGGTCGTCGTCAATTCGCCCGGAGGAGGAGCAGCTTCGGGGGAAGCTCGAGGAAATTGAGGAAGAAGTGAGGAGGGGGAGGATCAAGGGGAAATTGAACGAACTGTGGGCACTTATTGGGGCTGTCAATGCGGCGAGAGAACGAGGAAGTACTAGTGGGACACATGGGGAGTGGGCAGTTGTGGATGAGGAGGGGCTGGCGCAAATTGCTCAGGTATGATTAGCCTCTTCGTTTTGTTGAAGGATCCTGATGGTTTTCTGCTCGTTGTACAGATACTGTCGGAACAACAAGCAGGTCTGGCGCATCTTACTAAAACATTACAGAGAGATGTGAAAGATCTGGAGGTGATCATGGGGAACGGTACTGGTGGAAGCGGGATGGGCGGAGAGGACTCTTCCTTCCATGCGAAGGATGGTGACACGTCCTGGGGTTCGACGAGCACCTTACGAGTCAGTGCACTGCGATGAGGTGAATGGGATGTTGTTCTGTAGTACTTACGTATGTACGACGTTTACCCACATCTGTATTCGTTTCTGGGATTCGCCTTCCAACACTTGAGCTGGGTGCTAGTTGGGTGCTAGCGCTGTCATATGGAATTGTCAGGCAAGCTCTTCTAGATCTTAAGTTCTTCATAGTCAACGCATGACGATCATCAGTGATCGTTGTGCGATCAGAGGACAAAATCCGTCGGATCGCCTCATTGCGCCAGCTCTGATGGAGCGTCATTTAAATAGTGACTCAGCCTTGGCTGAAAGTTCAGGCCGTTCGAATCACAGTGAACATTTTAATCTACTGCAGGATACCCTCTCTGATCTCGAGTTTCGTCCTCCTCTCCTTGTGACCTTTGCTTGCCGTGAGTAAGCTTGCATGCACTGCCAATTTCCTTGGCAACCTCGTGGTAGGAGGGACTTGCAGTCGAATAGAGTTGGAGAAGTGGATCCAGACCTCAAACTCCCAAAACTTGCTTCCTTGAGCATTATCATAGCCGCCAACGCTTTGCTTCAGGTGAGTCCGAAATATAGTCAGATCGTCATACCTTTCGGGCCGCCAACGGCATGCACAGGTATCCTTTTTCATCATAGTATCGTCCTCGAACGAGTATGCTCAACATCTCAATGGAACCTCTACATTTTCCGGCGTTGTTATCGGCATTCCGACAGTGTTCTCCGGCCTCTCCCTACTTCCGTTGATGAGATTTGACAGAGGCGAGTCACCGCTCTAAACTTTTGTACCATCTAACAGGCTTTGGAACCAGGAGGGTACAAATTACCTCTTCATGTCAGTTGTGGAGCGTCAATCTTGGGACACATTCTCTACGCATCCGCTTATCGAGCAAATTATCTCTACCTCATTCTCATTGGACGCATCGTCAGCGGTTTCGCCTTCTCCTTCTGGATGTATTGCAAGCGCTATTGCTCTGATCCGCGAATAGTTGGCGTTCGTCGTCGTACCACTCTTGCTAGCTGGCTAGTCATTGGACAAGGGCTGGGGATGAGCCTTGGGCCATTTGCTGGAGGATTGTTATACAAGATCGGATTCGGAAACTCGATTTTCAATGGCTTTACCAGTCCAGGTTGGATTATGGCAGCCGTCTGGAGTGTTTTCTGGGTATTGGTGGTCTACTTTTATGAGGATATACCAGAAGATCAACCAGTCCCATCCGTCTCTACCACCGCATCCAGTGATCCCACCAATGAGAAAGGTCGATCAAAGGATCCGACGTTCCTTCCACTTCCTGCTTCCCCACCGAGGTTCCGGATGTCCTATGCTCAGTGTGGCGTTGCAGTGTGCATGTGCTGGTTTGCCATGACATGCTTCTTCATTTTGGGTGCTTGGGAATCCAATCTTCCCGTGTTTGGAGCTGACATGCCTCAGTTCCACTGGTCACCTTTCGCAGCGGGAAATTTCATCGCTTTGGGGGGTATTACAACATTTCCATTCCTCATTGTTAACCTTCTCCTTGCGAGATGCACCCAGGATCGACATATTCTAGCATTTGGTTCATCATTGGGGCTCTCGGCTCTTCTGGTGTTCCTGTCACTCTTGCAATCACAGAAGATAAATTATGGAAGCATATTCATGTGCTGGTGGGGTGTTGCCTTGGGATTCAACATAGCCAGCACTGTTACCATTAGTATGCTGAGCAAACAGTTGCCTCCATCGTGGAATAACAAGACGTCATTGGCAATACAATACAGCAATTATGCTGGTCGGGTGACTGGTGCCATATGGGGTGGAGCTGGAGTTCATGTAGGCATGATGAATTATGTTGGGCTGGAAATCACTTTGGTAGGCATTGGGAGCATCCTCTTGATCATCCTATGGCATGATCTTAAGACAACAACGGGGTGAGGTTCTGGGCTAGGATATTGAAACATCAATATGTAGCCAAACCACTGTAATTCTGATATTGTCTGAGCATGCTAGAAATGAAATGAAAGGTATAATAAATGAGGAAGTCTACTCCAACACAGACTGCATGATGTTTGATCTGTCAATCTAAAGTGGGTGTTGTAGCAAAGAAAGAAATGGCCTGTGTGCCTGCCCACAGATGGGTACCCAAGCAAATACACATTGTTGGAATCAGTGGTTGGGCAACCGTATGGACCGGCATATTACTCATAACTGGGCAGTGCACTGGTGAGTGGTGGCAGCACCCACTGACTTTAATAGGTGGCATGAGAAAGATGATGTTTATTTATTCTGGATATGAGCAAATCTTTTGGGTGCTGTGCAGTCTTTCCTGAGTGCTCTTACACACTCCACCACATCTGCAAACCATGCCTTGACTGGGTCAGGCCATGGCTGGATGGTGGCTCTCATTCTTTATCTTTCATATCTTAGCTAGTCTGGTGGTCTTTGCTGGCATGCAGTATCTTGACCATGAAGATGTGTTTTTTTCCCAACATTTTATTGCATGCTTACTGATGCATGCCACTGCTTATCTGGTCAGCATGAGTCCATGTGGCAACAATGTGATCACCAGTGTGGTGAATCTCAAAAATCAGCCCTGGGGTTTTCTTGTGCTAGTGAGTGGTGGCAAAGCCAATTAAATTTACTAGTTCAAATAGCATGAGAAAAATGACACTGTCAATGTTTCATTTTGCTCTTTGACTGTGGCTTTAAGTGCACTCTGCCAACATGATGGCTAAAGGTTATCATTTGATGATTTGAGTTTTTTAATCACAGCCAATGCCTCTTTGTAATGCAATTTACAAATATGGTTTTTGAAGAGGTTTTTGACTCACTGATGGTACATCTTTCTTTGTAGGGGAGAATATATGGTTTCCTCTGCAGTTTGATATCATTAGTGAAGTCCAGGTGATGCACTTACATGATGTTTTCATCACTCTGTTGTTGCATCAGCCTCAAGCATGTGGATTTGGTATAGTAGCAACAAATCTCTGCATTGGAGAGAGTTGAATTAGAAGATGATGCTGTGGACACTGTACTTGGTGTAGTCAGTCAATTGTTGTTATTATCATGTTCATTCTGATCACAAGTGCAATGTTCTCTGCCAGGGTCCTAATGTCAAGTGCTGGATTACTAGGAATAATAGGATGATGTTGCATGCTTCTCTGGATGCTCTTGTGGGTGGAGATTATCAAAGTAATGGAAGCCTGTTGCTTATTATTTTAATAGATGTCTGACATTGTTGATAAATATTTGCAGCCTATAGGCAAAGCAAGGTGAGCATTGTCATGGTTGTTGTTTTGGGCATTGTTTATTGTTTTACAGGTCATCTTGCTTCAAAAGATTGTTGTTCATTGTAAGATAGTGTTGAAATCTTGTGAACAAATGCAAGTTGTACAATCTTTGTGTGTAAGTAAATGTGTATATTTTTTGGATGTGTTATTTTTGATCATGAAGCTCCCAGGAATATTCTATATATGTGATATCTATTGAAAAAGTGGCAATGCCTATATAGGTGTACTATCAAAGGTCACCTACTCAGCCACTCTGAGTACTCAGCCATTTCAGTATTTAGTGGCTAGGCAACAAACCACTTACCACAGTGTATGCTTAAATTTGAAGGTTTACATACAGGAAGTTATTGAGATGAATGCAAATTTGCCAAGGATCACTCAATTCGAGATATTATCAGTTGATGGGTGGCCACATGGTGTTTTGGCATGTTTTCTAAGACCCCAACCCTCCAATATGGCAATGCCTCAATATTCTGACTCTTGACTTGAAATTTGCCTATGTTGTAGATACTGGTAGTCCTTTGCATAATTGCACTCATATTTTATATTTCAACTCACATGAGCTTTAAGCTCCTGTGATTGGCTGAGTTCTCATATTGGCTCAATTTCCCACCCTCTGTCAGAGAATCCCCATAAGGGCTGCATGGTTGATTCAAAAATTGTGGTGAGTATCTCAAGTTCTTTCTAATATAGATGCTGGACATCTAACCAAAGCTTGAAATATGTAAGTATTTTGATTCACTGTTATTTCACCAGGAACCCTTAGGTGGTCAAGTGCCTGACCTTTGATGGTAATGAGGATATGTCTTTTGGGTTGTAATGTGCATTCTAACAGATACTTAATAAAATGATAATTATGACAAAAGTGTGCTCGATTGAACAGATTTTTATGAAAGGTCACATTGGGGAAGGTGTGAAAAGTGAATAACAATATTTGGAAAATATTCATTGCAATGTTAGCATCAATGGAGAACTATATGTGTTATGGTTATGCATAGTTAAAAGATAGACGGATAGCTTGGTTTCAGTAATAATCTAAGATTACAGTTATGCATAGCTAAGAGAGAATAACCATGATGTAGATGGAGAGTAAACAATGATGAGATGATGATGGAGTAGAGACAGAGTTGAACTAACACTTCAGTCCTTCTGTTTATTAGTTGATTGTCCTTTGTCTGATTCTGACCAGATATCCATGGAAAGGTTATCAAGCTTTTCTTCTGAGAGTGGTGGAGTGGATTGTGATTGCATGGGTGGTTGAGATTGCCCTGTTACATGAACAACATTAAATAATGCACATGGGTCAGAATTGGCAGCATGATTGGTATATTAGTGATTGAAACATGATGTAGATGAGGTGGACAATGCTGTGAGAAATACTGGCTGTTGGCAAATCTTGATAGGGAGATCAAATGTGGTGATGACTCTGATTAATTCTGCATTGAGTTTGAATGTCTGCATATTCAAGATAAGTATTGTTGTATGGACAAAGTAATTGAAATATGTTTATCTTTCTTAGTTTAGGTTGACCTGTCCTAGCATTCAGGACCACCATTTGGTACATGTGTAAAGTGATGTTGCCCAAGACCATAGTGCCAGCATGTAATTTGTCATAAAAATTCCACAGAGGAATGAGGTGGAGGTTGGTGTTTCTGATATCATGCTGAACAAATTTAGCTGCATAATAATGAAAAAGATTGCCACCATAGTCAGGTAACAGGTATTGGTCATAGTGAGCTCTGACATATATGTCCTTTTCTGTATGATGCTTGTCAATCATTTATTATCATCAAATTTACATACCAGTTGGTGTTAAGGGCGATAGCCTATAACTCAGATCTAAGTCTTAATCAATCAAGGGATCAACGCGCGAGGCTTTCGTGCATTATCTAATCTGATGAACAGCGGAGGCTTTCCGTGTTCGAGTTCGAGCGATGACGTTAGTTGTTACTAAGTCGAGCAAGATTCGAGTATAAGCGTTGAATTGCCTAGGTCAAGCTGGGGGCCTTGACCAACTATACTACTGCTTTTATACTACAGGCTGTGGCTATACGATCCTTGAAACGCACGAGTCAACTACATAGCTCTGCGAGTCAGAGCGTGTAAGTAGGAGTCAAGACGAGTATGTATGAGTCGTAAGGCTATATACGAGTCTGGACGAGTCATGAGATATAAATACGGTGAGCCCGATAGATAGGAGTCGAGATAAGCAAGAATAGAAAAATTTGTAACACTACCCCTGTTTCATGGTTGAAACTTCCCACGTTTCAAACAACATCTTCACGTCTCCTAACCCTTTCTAATGGAATATCGGGTAGAGGGATAGACGGTGGTGGTTGTAATGGTTGTAATGGGATTCGTTTTGACGATCGTCAAAGGGGTCGGTTAATAAATAAATTTCGTTCGCTGAACGATCGGGGACGCGAACGGTGGCGTTCGGATAAATATGCAGGAGGTGGCTGCGACGGCTGCTGTGGTGGTAAAATGGTGGGTGGTAGTGGAGTAATAGGCGATGGTGTTACAGACGTCGAAAGAGTGGTATGTGGTGTGGGTCTTCCGCGGACGGCGAGTTCAATATCTTCGACGTGACTTTCTCGTGGTCGAATGCGACGAGCGACGTAGATAGCAAGGGTGCTCCATCCGAAAAGGAGGATGGCGCAGAGGACGTACATGAGAATGAAAGAGCTGTCGGCCATGATGGTGGAAAGAACGTTTGAAAGAAAGTTTGTTTGTTAATATTTTCTTTATAAAGCTCTGCCGACGGGTTCTCCCGTGATGTTGTTCCATGCTTCGTCGTCGTAATCGGGGTAGACGTCATGCATATCTTCATCGTAATCACCGTTTTCAGTTATCGAACGGGCTAGCCGAGCGACGGCTGAGTCTTGATAAGGACAGTCTTTGGTGTAGTGTTTCGGGGCAAACATTTTGCATTGTTGACATTGGTATAAGGGGCAGTGGGTTTTGAAATGACTGTAAAGTCCGCAGTTATAGCAGCGGTGTTTCCCCATCCAGTAGGGAAATTTAATCTTGGCAACGAGTCGGTGAAGGTGAGTCATCGGGGGAACTGTAAGGACTCTAGTAGTGGTGGAAGATGTCGGCCCAGGGGGAGGAGTAGGGGATTCCCTGGTGAGGTCTATAATATCCGAGCGGGTAATGAGTTCCGGAGCTGGTGAACTGGGGACCGTGAGGTACTCGTCCATGCGTGATGGGGTAGATAATGCGGTCGTTTCCTGAAGAGGTGGTGGTGGAGTTGTTTCTGGTGGTGGAACGGTTCCTTGGGTTCCTCGAGACTCTGTTTCAGAAAAATGTCGTTGAAAAATAGTGACGTCTTTTCTGTACTCTTCCTCTAACCGGGCATTTTTGATTTCTCGGATAATGTTTGCAATGTCTCGGTGTACGAGAAGGGCGAGAACAGTTTCAAGGATGTTGTCAATTAAGACATTCGCTTCACGAGTTTTCTGAAGAAATTTGTAATAGTTTAAAGTCGTGGGGTCGACTTGCATGGAAAGGTTTTCGATGATTTCGTCCTTATTCTTTGGGTCGAGGAGGAAGAAAGCGTCGGTGTTGGGAATAACTGGGTTGTTCGACATGAGGGAATGTGGGTGAATGTGATGTGGCTTCAGGAAAGATTGTTCCGTCTTTTATAGTCGACGAGGAGATCTGGTGAATGTTTCAGATTCACTTCAGGTTCCCATGTGTTGTCGGCTGTAGGATAGCCTTTCCATTTGACTAGGAATTGGTAATTTTGATCGCGTTTCCGATGTCGCGTAATCAATTCTACTTCATGTTCCTCTTGGCCGTCAATTAGGTCAGGGGGTGGTCGGAGATAATTTCTTCCGTGTGCTTCGGTTTCATGATACGGGGTAAGGAGATGTGCATGGAACACGGGGTGTATTTTCCACTGCGGCGGGAGACGTAACTTGTATGAAAGCGGCGAAATGACTTCGATAATCGGGAAGGGTCCTTCTCGTTTAGGAGCAAGTTTCCTAGTTGGGTAAGGTAACTTGAGGTTTTTCGAGTCAAGCCAGACTTCATCGCCTTTCTTGAAAGGGATGAATTTCCGTGTGATTCGTTCCATCATTGTTTGACGTGCAAGTTCATGTGCCGCTTGTGCTTCGCGTCGAGCACGGAACAGAAGTGAGAGCCTAGTCTCTGCTTCAGGTACATTTGTTTTAGAGAATGCCGTCGGGAGCGCAACGGGTTCGTATCCCATCATGAGATAAAACGGTGAATGTTTTACTGCGGAATGAGTTTTCTGATTGTGTGCGAATTCGGCAGTGGGGAGATATCGTTTCCATGTTTCGGGTTGACTGGAGCAAAACATTCGGAGGTAAATTTCGAGTTCCTGATTGACTCGTTCTGTTTCGCCATCGGTTTGAGGGTGATAGGCTGTACTCATAGCCAGTTTAACCCCTAGAAGTTTTCCGAGTTCCTGGAATAAATTTGAGGCGAAACGGGGATCTCTGTCAGAAATGATTTTGTCGGGTAGTCCAAATCTGGAATAGACCTTCTCATAATAGAGGCAGGCCACATCAGATGCTGTAAGCGTTTTGTTTGTCGGTATGAAAATTGCCCCCTTAGTAGCATTTTGGTCTACCACGACCATAAGACTGTCAAATCCTTCGCTTTCGGGTAGATCCGTAATAAAATCCATTGTTACCACTGCAAAAGGGCGTGTGGTTATTGATTTAATCGGGGATAAAGGTGGGACCGTCGGGTGGGTGACAACTTTCATTTGTTGACATATGGCGCAGCCGGTGACAAAGTTCTTGATAAAGACCGTCATCCCGGGCCACCAATAGTCTCGTCGAATTAATTCCAGCGTTTGGAATTGTCCCGGATGTCCTGCTGGTAAAGTATTGTGATAGCGTTCTACGATTCGGCATCGCAGTGTTACGTCCATTGGGACATAACATCGGTCTTTGAAAAATAGCAGTCCATCTTCCAGCTTCCAATCTTCTAGTGCAGATTTCATCGGCGGTATTCCTCTTGTTTTTAATGCTTGTACTGCTGTTTTTACCAATTCGTCTTTCATCAAGGCAATGACCAGTAAATCTTTTGTTTCGATGTTGATGGTCTTGACAAAAAGTTCGGTCGGAAGGAGGGTCATGTCTTCGTTGTCGTTATCCTCAGCTGGGAGAAGATCATGCCTCCTGGATAATGCATCCGACTGAATCATTTGGGATCCAGGTACGTGTACTAGTTTCATATCATAAAGCGAGAGTAATAGACTCCATCGTGCTTGTCGTCGATTGAGTTTCTGGGCTGTTCTGAAATACGTCAAGTTTTTGTGATCGGAGAGGATTGTAACTGGATGTTTGGATCCTTGGAGATAATGTCGCCATGCTTCCAATGCTCGAATGATTCCGAATAGTTCTCTGTCGTATATTTCGTAATTTCTTTCCGTTTGATTGAATGAATGTGAAATATAACCACAAGGATGCCAATCTCCATTGTCATCTTGTTGATGGAGAACTGCTCCAGTGGCGAACTTTGATGCGTCAGATTCTATAACGAATGGTTTTTCGGGATTAGGCATCAGCAGTACAGGCATTTCGGAGAATTTTCGTTTGAGAGCGTCGAAAGCGTTTTGACATTCGGTAGTCCATTCAAATTTCCTGTCCTTCTGAGTTAATGCGTTTAGGGGTCTGGCCGTTTCTGCGAAGTGTCCAATGAATCATCTATAGAAGTTCCCAAATCCTAGGAAGGATCGAACTCCTTTGACGTTTGTCGGTGCAGGCCAATCTCTAATTCCTGCGAGTTTCGTGGGGTCCATAGCGATCTTGTTTTCGCTAATGATTAGACCTAGGTATTCCACTTCGGTAGCATCAAATTTGCATTTTTCTGCTTTGAGGAATAGGTCGTGTTCTCGAAGTCTTTGTTAAACTCGAAGGGTTCGTTTTCGATGTTCTTCAGGGTCTTTAGAGAAGATTAGGATGTCGTCCATATAAATGATCACCCATCCTTCATTAAGCATGTCCCTAAAGATGTCGTTCATCATTGCTTGGAAGGTCGCGGGTGAATTGCACAATCCGAAGAACATGACCGTTGGTTCGAACAGTCCTTTGTTCGTTTTAAACGCGCCTTTCCACTCGTCGCCCTCTTTGATTCTGATGTTGTGATAACCCCAACGTATATCGAGTTTCGTGAAAAGTTTTGCTCCTTTTAACTTGTCGAGGAGGTCACTGACCAACGGGAGCGGATAAACATTTTTCATGGTTCCTTCATTGAGATATTGATAGTCTTGGCATGGTCGTAGTGCGTCAGAATCTTTCTTTGATACGAAAAAGAATGGTGAAGCCATTGGGGATTTCGAAGGTCGAATGTAACCTTTCTTCAGGTTTTCGTCGAGGAATTCGTCCAATTTTATCTGTTCGGCAGGGGTTAAAGGGTAAACTTTGCAGTCTTTCGGAATGAAATCAGGTTTGAGATCGATCGCATGATCCCAGGGTCGAGATTCGGGGAATCGTTCCGAAGCCGCTTTTTCAAATACCCTTTTATACTCTTGGTAGGCTTTAGGAAGGAGATCGTCTAAAGATTTCTTCTTTTCGGGATTAGCATCAGCGTTGTCATGCACGAGTTGCTGTGAGATAGATGTCTTTGCCCTGATCCACATGTTTTGTCCGTAAGAGTATCGTGCCGTGTTTTTCGATTTGGTGATTCGTTGAATTCCTAAAGTGTCTTTCGTGCAAGAATAATTTGAGTAATCGTATTCGTTGGTGAGAGGTGTTTGTTCTGGCTCGAAAATACCGATTACCGATTCTCCTCTGCAATAAGCGATCACCAAGTCATTGTTTTCGATAGTTTCTTCTTGCATGTACTTCAGATCTTCAGGTATCGGAGTTTCTTCAGGGATGATTGCCGGAATTGATGCTTCTTTTTCGATTACTTCTTCGATCAAAGGTTCATCAGCATCTGGATTCTTCGATCTAACAGGTGCTTCTTCGTCGATTACTTTTTTGATCGTGGCTTTCCTGACTGTCGTCGGCTTGGCGAATGGGGTATCCATGACGAGTTTCTGGTTTAAGATTCGGATCTGTTTGATCCGTTCTTTCATGGTGATGGGGAACCGATTTCTAATCGTTCCTTCGCTCCAGTCGACGATAGGATTGTGTTTCCTAAGCCACGATAGGCCTAAAATTAATACGTCTTTTCCTAATCCGGTGACATAGAACGTAGTCGAAGTGATTCTTCTGTTGACGTTTAGATTGAGGATGGTTTTGTGCGTAACCACTCCTTTCTTGTTAAGACTTCCGTCTACGTTTCTAGTGATGATGGGTTTTCGAAGTTTGATAAGGGGAATATTATGGAGTTCCGTGAATGAATGATCCATAAATTCTCCGCTGGCACCAGAGTCGAGGAGAGCTTGGGTTTCGACGATTTGTTTCTTTAGTAGCACAGTGACCGGTAAGAGCATCGATTGGGGTCGCATATCGGCTACAAGTACAGAGGAAACAGTCATTTCGGAGGGATCGGACGTCGTACCGAGCCTCCTAGTTAAAAACCCTCTTTCTCGAATATTTCGGCAATCTCTTCCTTCTCTTCATCTTTCATTTCATCGTCAAGGATGGCGCGAATCTTTTGAGCTGGGGTTCCTCTTTTGAACCGTCCAAAGTTTCGGCGAGGTGGAGGTCTGTCTCCTTTCTTTTTACAGGTGGACGACAGATGTCCTGGTTCGTGGCAAATAAAGCATAATCCCTTTTTGATATGCTCCATTCGTTCTTGTTGGGTAAGGCGATCGACATCCATAGCGTTTGGGTCTTTGGTAGAGGTCGATTCTTTAGCCTGCGCTGCGAAGGTGGATTCGTAGGAACGTGTGGTAATTCCTTTGATTCGCTGTGCAATGGCTTGAGCCCTTCTCCAGTTTCCATCGAACCTGGACGCCGCTTCCTTCCATCCTTGAAGTGTGGTAGGCGGTTTCTCCATGGTGAAGACTCGTTGGAGTAATTTCGGATGTAAACCGTCAATGAAATATTCGACGAGTGCCGCATCTTCTTTGATGTTTGTTCGGCTTGCGACAATTGAAAATTCCGCAATATATTCTTCGATTCGTTTCTCTCCTTGTTTGAGAGTTCGAAGGTCTGTCTTGGCAGCTCCTTCGTCGTCAATAGGAGTGAAGTCGACTAGAACTAATTTCTTGAAGTCTTCGAACTTCGGGAATTTGGTGTCGAGAAATTCTTCGGTTTTCGTCAACTTCCAGGATGCCGCTACTCCTTTGCTCATGAAGGAAAGCGCGAATAAGACCTTCTTTTCATCTGAGTTGTAAATTCCATCATTGACCCTGAGGTACATTTCGCAATCTTGGAGGAACTTTTTGGTAAGTTTTCTATCTCTGTCGAAGTCAGTCGGGGCTCGCATTTTGACTTCTTTGGCGGTTCCGGTAGGTGCCATGGTGATAATTGGTGAGTCGGGTGGTAAAGTAGAGGTGGATGGGATTGGTTCGGGTGTATTGGGTCTAGTTCTGTAGATCTGTTCGTAAGTTGGTTTGGGTGGTTCTTTGAATGCGAAGTGTTCGTCAAAGAATTCCTTCGATCGATTAGCTTCTCTTAGAAGTTGTCTTCGGTGTTGTTCGTTCGGTGATTCTGCTGGAGGATCTTCTCTTGGCAGAAGTTCGTCTGGTAGCGGTCTGTCTGTGGCGTTGTATACCCAAGTCTTTTGGGTTCGGCTGAATCTGATATGTACTCCGTTAAGCTTCCCGCTTCCAAAGGAGTGTCCGGGGATATATCCGGGTGGTGGGTGTTGAAGGGAACGTTTGACCGGGGCTTCCGATCCTTCCCAAGACGTGGTGGTGAATTGATGCGCCTAAACCTAAATAGGTTGGCGGTTTGATCAGCTTGACCTTTTGTTAAGGGCGATAGCCTATGACTCGGATCTAAGTCTTAATCAATCAAGGGATCAACGCGCGAGGCTTTCGTGCGTTATCTAATCTGATGAACAGCGGAGGCTTTCCGTGTTCAAGTTCGAGCGATGACGTTAGTTGTTACTAAGTCGAGCAAGATTCGAGTATAAGCGTTGAATTGCCTAGGTCAAGCTGGGGGCCTTGACCAACTATACTACTGCTTTTATACTACAGGCTGTGGCTATACGATCCTTGAAATGCACGAGTCAACTACATAGCTCTGCGAGTCAGAGCGTGTAAGTAGGAGTCAAGACGAGTATGTATGAGTCGTAAGGCTATATACGAGTCTGGACGAGTCATGAGAT
>QFEU01000955.1:0-13074 GCA_003316345.1 Tricholoma terreum | reverse complement strand
GTCTACCCTCCCCTTTGTCGTTCCACCCACCAACCACCCCATGAGCAGTTGCTCGTGAGGCTGGGGGTGGGTGGTTTGCTGTTGTGACATGGCATCGTGGGCGTGGGCATGAGCGTGGGCATGGGCATGGGTGTGGGCGTGGGCGTCCGGTCCTGGTTACAAGTAGATTACAATCTAGAGAACAAAAGAAATAACTGAGTTAGTTTATAAAAAGAAACGAACAAAAAAAAAAACTTACAGTGGGCCCAAACGACGTGATCGTGTCGTTTGGGCCTGCGTTGTGTCTATTCAGTTCGTTTGCAGGTGTGGGTGGACATGGGGGCTGGGGGAGGGTGTGGGAGGAGTGGGAGGAGTGGAGATAGCGGTGGAGAGTGGGAGGGAGGCGGTGGCGGTTTGTCGTGGTGGTGGTGGGAGGTGATGAGCTGGCAGTGATGGGTGACGCAGCCACATGTTTGTAATCACATGATGCGCCAACCCTATGTCATGCACATATACTGCTCACCAGGAATGGCACTGTAGTCTAATGGTTATATTGTGCACGCTTATTACGCGTCTCACGTGAGCTTGAGGGTTCAATCCTTGCTCCACCCATTTGATTTTTCTATGATTAAGTAAGTAAGGACAGTCTGAGCTCGGACTGTCCTAGGATTGTCCAGGTACTGGTCCGAGATTAGTCCGAGTAATTGTTCGGACTTTACTAGGACGAGCTCGGACTGGACATCTCAATTTGGCAGAAATCTCAGCCAGAAAAAGTCTGAGCAAAGTCTGAGTGAGTCCGAGCAAAGTCCGAGTGTCCGAGTGGAGTCCGCTCGGATTAGGGGGGGGAGAGTAAAGACCTCTATCATTCTGATAGCTGCCCATCGGCACAATCAGTGTCTGACTCTGAGGATTCAGAGGATGAGCCGGTTGTAACGAAAATCTCGCCCCTCAGGGAGAGACTGGGTGTCATGGTGGACAACCTGTTTAAAGCCACTGTGAAGTTCAGAGGACCCCGAGTTTTAAGGAAATCCTCAAAGAAGATAGTGCATCCTCCTTGTACTGAGAAGGACAACCGATGCTTCGTCGCAAAGATGAAGCTTCACGAATTAGAAGCCTATGTGCTTCTGGATTCAGGCTGTACATCTGATTCCACCGCCCCCGAATTCGCCACTTCAGCGAATTTGAAGATCCATGAACTGGAAGAACCGGTGCCCTTGCAATTGGGCACCGTTGGCAGCCGTTCGAAGATCAACTTCGGACTTTTCTCCGATTTCGAAATTGGAGAGATAAAGGGCAACCACTATTTCGATGTAGTAAACATCGATAGATACGACATTATCGTTGGGACAGTGTTCATGAGAAAGCACGGTATAGTGCTCGATTTCGAACGCGACGAGGTTCGCGTTAAAGGAAAGGTCCTCGAGACGATTGTCGAGGGTGAGAGCACATTGCGACAAGTGCGTCAGTATGCGATGCGACCTCACCCTCCAAAGGGTGAGTGACTCGACAGCGGCCCTGGGGCCGCTGTCAAGAAGAAAAAGGACCCAGACAAACTGGGTCCTAGCTCGTCGAAGGTCCAGCCTCCTTCCATGCGACAATGACAAGCGGAGGTGGAAGATGTGGACGAGGAAGAAGAACCTCGTCAGAGTGGATTAGGACCCTCAGATCCCATTCTATTGGGACCTGAGGAGACAGTGGACTTTGCGCCCGCTAGCAATAATGAAAGGAACGATCTTGAAGAGATCGTCTGAGGATTTACTTGGGATAGGTATCCCGAGGGGCCTAGATTTGAAGCAAACGGATCGGACCCATCGATACCGGCCGTTTGGCCGCCAGATCAAGTGGACGATCTAAACGACGTTCTCTTCGCTATGTGCGAAGATTTGGCTGGGAAAGCAAAAGCGAAAGGGCGCTTGATGAGAAGCGACATTCCATGCCTCAAAGAGGAGTGGAAGGCTTCCTGCCAAGACATCCTGAGTGGAGTACCAGAAACTCTCCCTCCGTTGAGGGAGATAAATCACCACATACCATTGGTGGACAAAAAGAAGAAATACAATTATTATCTTCCAAAGTGCCCCGACTCGATGAGGAAACCCCTCGCCGAGAAAATAAGCAAGTACTGCAAGGCAGGGTGGTGGCACCCTGCCCGTGCGGAACAAGCTGCTCCGATGCTCATCGTTCCCAAGAAGAACGGCAATATTTGCACTGTAGTGAATGCACAGAAATGAAATGCAAACACGGTGAAAGATGTAACACTGTTTCCGGATCAAGACCTCATCCGCCTTGATGTAGCTCGAGCTAAACATCGCTCGAAGATCGACCTCTCGGACGTGTACAAGCAAGTCCGAGTGGAGCCTGAGGACGTCTGGAAAACCGCATTTTCCATAGTTCAGGGAGTCTACGAGAGCCTTGTTATGCAACAAGGCGACTGTAACACACCATCAACCTTTCAAAGATTGATGAATATGATTTTCCAAGATTATATTGGAATATTCGTCCACGTGTACTTGGACGACATCTTCATGTTCAGCGAGAGCTTAGAGGAGCACCAGAAACATCTGGAGCTCATGCTCAACAAGCTACGCGAACACTTGCTCTACCTTCACACCGATAAGTGCGAACTGTACGCTGAGAAAGTGGAATGTCTCGGACATATGATAGACGAGCACGGGCTTCACGCTGACAGCGACAAGATGGCCTGCATACGAGAGTGGAAAACACCTCGTAATTATTTAGAGGTCCAGAGGTTTCTGGGACTAGTTCAGTACCTGGCACATTTTTTGCCAGATATCAGCGCATACACTTGTCCACTTTCCACAATGACTAGAAACGGACAGGCCTTTCAATGGCGTCCGTTGCACAATCACTGTTTCCAGATGATCAAGACCATTTGCTGCACCACACCCGTGCTGAAGCCTATCGACCCAGAATCAGCTAAGCCGATCTGGGTTATATGCGACGCTTCAGTCTTCGGGATTGGAGCAATGTACGGACAGGGCCCTGAGTGGCAAAATTGCCGACCAGTGGGTTTTCTGTCCAGGAAGTTTTCCGACACTCAAAGGAACTACTGTACCTTTGAGCATGAGACTATCGCCATACTGGAGGCTCTCCTCAAGTGGAAAGACAAGCTGATCAGTAGACGCATTCATGTCGTTACCGATCACCAGGCACTGGAGTTTTTCCAAACCCAACGCAGGTTGTCAGCGAGACAAACACGATGGATGGAATATTTATCGCGTTTTGACTTTGACATTAGATATATCAAAGGGAAACTGAACAAGGTAGCAGACGCTCTGTCCCGCTACTATCAATTCGACTCTTGGGAAGATGCCCCATTAGTCCAGCACTACGTCTTTGCAGATGTAAGATTAGATCCCAACCATGAGGACCTCCCATGGGATCGGCTCCTGGAAATCAGGAATCGGACAGTCGAGACTCGTTCAGCTGCTGCACAGCAGAAACAAGTAGGGGAGCAGTTGAGAGCTCTTCGAGAATGAATCGAAGAAAGAGAAACAGCAGCAGCTAAAATGGCTGCAGCTTCCCAAGAGGATAGCACAGAGTTGAACGGTCGAAATGATCCTGGAGAGGACCCCACGATCTTCCAGTCGCAGGCTAAAGGGCCTGACCTCCACATCCACATGTCAGAGCAAGATAGTTTGAACGACGATATCCGAGAAGGATACGTGAACAATAAACTTTTCCAGAAAGTCCTCGAAAAGCCACATGATCATCCCGGATTCAAAATCCAGGACAACTTCATTTGGATAAAAAACAGAGGCGGCGAGGATGTGCTCTGTGTTCCTGCCTCAACGTCCAGACATACGACCTGTCACAGTCGTATTATAGACCAAGCCCACTCTTTAGTTGGACACTTCGGTCCCCTCAAAATGTCGGAATACATTCGACATTGGTATTGGTGGCCTCGACTTCAGTACGAAGTCAAGAAATACTGCGATTCCTGTGAGTCCTGCATTCACTCTAAGGGCGAATACCGGCCACCAAGAGGCAAATTGCATTCGCTGGCGACTCCCATGAGACCTTGGGAGTCCATTGGAATGGACTTCATCGGACCCTTTCCTGAGTCCGATGGATTTGACTACCTTTGGGTAGTCATCTGCCGACTGTTGTCAATGGTACACCTTGTGCCGGTAAACACTACGACTACAGCCTCACAACTATCTCCCATATTTGTAAAGGAGATTGTCCGTTTGCACGGACTTCCAAACTCAATCGTATGTGATCGAGACTCTAAATTCACATCCAAATGGTGGCATGAAGTTCACAGAATCTTGAACGTCAAGATTCTAATGTCAACTTCTTTCCATCCTCAAACGGATGGAATAACCGAAAGGGCGAATAGATCCATCGCTCAGATACTCCGAATGTTTGTTTCCTCCAATCAGAAAGATTGGGTGCAATTCCTATCACTGGTAGAGTTCGCCATTAACTCTACCATCAATAGAGCAACGGGGATGGCCCCGTTCGAGATAAACTATGGATTCATGCCTCGTATGATGCATGAATTGCCGGTAACAGAACATATACCTCCGGGGGTACGCACATTTGCAATGAACGCGTTGCGCAACATGGCAGTTGTGCACGATAGTATCATTGCGGAACGAGTATTTCAACGTCACCACACCAATAAGCATCGGCGTGGTGAACCGGAAATTTGGGAGGGAGAGCTTGTCTACCTCTCTACCAAAAACCTGGCTCTCCCCAAAGGAAGAGCGAGCAAGTTACTCCCAAAGTACGTAGGTCCTTACAAGGTCCTACGTGTGTACCCAGAGAGCTCCAATTATGATCTGGAGCTGCCAAACGAACTTAAACGCAGGCGTATACACCAGCATTTCCATGTGAGCCTGTTACGGCCTCACGAGCCCAGCGACGATGCCTTGTTTCCCAACAGGCAACGTCCAGATGCCTATGACTTCGGTGCCCCTGATGACACCAAGTGGTTTGTCGAGGAGATCACGGCCCACAGGTGGAAAGGCCGTGATATTGAATTCGAAGTTAAGTGGAGTCTAGGTGACACCACTTGGGAACCTCTATCCAACTGCAATGAACTTGCAGCGATGGATGATTGGCAGCATCTGGGTAAACGCGCTGATAGGGTCACCTACTAGCCTAAGCTCCGAATCAGTACACATTGGACACTCGACAGCACTTCCTCCGACATCACGCGTCACCCGAACAACATCCGATCACGCTGTCGCGTCCCCGATCATGCCCCGACCAACCTCGGATGACCTCGACCTACATCGCGACTTATCGTACGGCTTCGAGTGCATTCGCGTATGTTCCTAGCCCTTCGGACCGTCCTTCCGACGGTTATCCTGTCCTCTCGTAATACGCTATCACACTCGCGGCCGCCGTTTTGGACGCATTCGCGCAGGGATGATGGCGTCTTCAGAGGTCACGATGCACTCTGTTTGACGCTCCGAAATTATGACAATAAGCCATTTCCGTTTCGTCTTAGTTCATTTTTCCTTATGTTTTATCCTTGGTTGCGGTTCTTTATTGTTCTGATCCATTTTGATACACATCTATGGTCTCATGACTTTATTCCCTTTTGGTATCCTTCGTTCTAAAACATATAAAAATCCTGTAGTATTCACCTAGTAAAAACAAGAACTCGTCTCAGCTCCTATCGTCTCTAAATCTAAGAGTCTAACTCGAAGATTAACTCTCGACTAGCCCGAAGCTCTGCGAAACGGTCGCGAACTTTGTCGTGCCAATTCGTAACTCGTTATTGTATCGCGTATCGTCGCATTCGTCCCTCTAACACCATCGTCGTCACCCTCATCTATCGTCGAGTTAATTACATTATCGCCAATCTCCGTTATATCACGCGTTCAACGTTCGATCATCACGCGCGCATATCGGGTGTCCGCGACCATCGTCGGACTATCGTAAACTCCATCGCACTCTTCACGTGGCCATCGCGTACCAGTATTGGCATCTGTGATAGACATTCAAACACCTTGCACCCTTCCTCCAGCTTGTGTAGTACTGAACAATCACATTTAGGTGTTTTGTTTGGTTTTCCTGGCCGAGTATCATCAGCGCGGTGGGTAGGTCGTCGGTGAGATGATGCTGACTTAGATATTTCTAAGTCGCGTTGAACATGTGATGTGTCTGACGCTAATTGAAGCTCTGCCCAAGCACTGTTGAAGTGGCGGAGTCCAAATTTTTTTTCCTCATCGCTTGGTAATTAACCATGGCGACCCCACAAGACGACGACGACCCCATGGGGGACGACAGACACTACCGCAAGAGAGGGGAACGTGAGACCGAGCCCTCGGGTCGGTCTCAAAGGGGGAAGGAGAAGAGAAGAAGGCCCGAGCCACCCAGCTCGAGCGAGGACTTCTACGACAAGAAGGAAACCCGTCGTTCGCCATCCCCTGGCGAACTAGAAGAGAGGAGCCGTGCCAACCGTCGCGCGACTCGTGAATCGTGTCAGAGGAGAGACGGTGTGGGCACCAGCACCAGCACCATCGAGACTTGGGGTACAGATGGTCGAGGAAACCTGGTCCATAGGACCCCTTGCAAGATATGCAAGGAATATGCCCTACATGTGTACAACCACACGTTCGACTGTGATAGAGAATTTCTCAATGCCCAGGAGCGTCGAGATATGGAAATCACTGCTGGGGAAATCACCTGAGCCAATCGTCGTTACAATGAGTATGAGGATGACATCGAAGTGCTCCGGAGGCAAGTCCGGAGCCTGCAACTCCAGTTAGATGACCCATATGATGGTCATCATCACAAGAAAGCGCGAACACGCGAATCCTCCCGTTCCCCTGAGAGACCTCAGAGGAATAACTATGCCAGTGCGGCTGCCCAGCCAGCACCGTATAACCCTGCTCCTGCAGCCACCAGGCCTGTAGCTCCACCCGCTGCACCTCGCCACGTCGACTCTGGCGGGAATGTCGTCATGAAAGAGGCTTACCCGCCTCTTCCCAAACTACCACCGCCGAAGTACCAAGCTTCGGTACCCGGACCTCCCAGGACGGTGAACTGGAACCCTGCGCCTCTGCTGCAGGGAACTCTTCCCTCAGCCATTCCTCAGAACACTGAGGAGTTTGATGTCTGGGCCCAGTCGGCACACATCGCCAGCAATTACCACATGTTGCAACAAGTGCGCGAGTACGTGCGCTATGTCAACGACATTGCACCAGGGGCTAGGAGCCCACTGATGAACCATGTCCTCGCCAACTGGAGACTTCCCAGCTGGCTCCCCGAGGAACAGCAGTCGGCGCAAGGGTTACGCCAACTTAAAGACCCTAACTGCCTGGAACAACCAGGTCTCAACGACCCCCCAGAATGTTGGGCGCAATTCATGCACCGACACCTGTACCAGTGGCAGAGCTCGCCCGGTGCAATGATGGACAGCCATCGGGTCTCCCTTCCCCACATCAGGGGACAACTCCTGACACGTCAGCAAGTTCCCTCTGGGCTTTCCCAGAGGCAAAGATTTGGCCTCTACATCGGATTGATGGAGGTCTTTGCCCTGCCTGGCTTGTACCGCCAGACGCGCGAGAGACATGGGATCCATGTGCTGGAGACACGTCATTGACTATCCATGTCGAACATATCCGACAATACCACCGTCGAGGAAGTCATAAGGCACCTGGCAGCTATGGGAGTCTCGGACCTCAAGGTCTGAGAAGCGCACCACTATGCTGTTGGATGGCTTACTGCAATGGCCAGTACCACCTCCACTCGGCCAGATGAGCTGGCGGCTGCCTTAGACATCTTGAATCGTCTAAGGCAAACGCCCAATAACAAGCCAGAGGATGCCCCTCTGATGACCGAACCCCGCTGGTGGTTACACACTGCCAGCGACGTTCCCCTCCGAGCACCACGGACGAAGAGAACCGCACCTAGGAGGGGAGCGGCCCCAATCCGAAATTCAGAGAGACCTCTCCCTGAATTCCCTAACTCCTACCAGTCTTTCTCTGGATATCTAGGGGAATCGACTGCATCCATGCACGCGGGTCCTTCCCACATGGACACCCAACCACCAGCTGTGGCCGGACCATCGACCACAGCTCCCGTTACTTATCCTCCACAAGGGAATGATTCCCTTGAGACTGATCCAACTGGCGGATGGGCGGATTTCCAATTCCCCATCAAGGCATCCCAAGCCCAAAAGAAGGCTCTCAAGATCCAACGTCGGGTCGCATCAGGCATTCCTCCGAGAGGGTTCGGAGGAGCTGCCTCCGACAACTGGTTCAAGACTTTCGCGCGACCGACGCGAAGAAGGAAGGGAGGCGAAGAAAGTGAATGCACTGACTCCGTCCCCAAAACCGACGACGACGATTCCGTCGCGGAATCTAACCGCCGCAACGCTGGTCCCCTAGAAGGAGATCAGTCGGTCGAAACCTCCTCACTGGATAACCCCTCAGTGACTCCCATCTCCCAAGCCCCCTCGTTGCCATCGGTCAATGAGGCGGTCATTCCTACTGCGGGAGCGTTTGTGCCAGAACATGAACGGACCATCTCACCTCCTGCGACACCGGACATGGCACCTATGTCGCTAGACAGCGACATGGTTGATCGCCCGTCGAACCCCGACGAGTGAACTTATTAGACAATCCAACAACGCGTTAGATCATCTTGTTTTCATTCAAAATAAAATGCTTCACCGTTGGACGAAGCCTGAGGGGGAGGGTGTGGTGATCCGGGGCAATGCCCAATGTATATATTTGTTTAATCTCCAAGCTATTGTCTTGACTCGTGCCTACATAAGCGCGAGTCCTAGTATATATCTGCATTCTTTTTACCACTGTCTTAGACACAACACAATACAAGTTATTCATGTTCAGTGTTGAGAGACCCTTAAGTAAAGGGAACCCCCCCCAACTCACAACATGGCAGGTGCTGGGTGCTGGGTTGCCTTCATCATCCCCTTGTCCTCCCCTCTTATCATTGTGCCTCTTTACTCTCCCCTGCTTCCCATAGTTAAAATTTGCACCTAGAAAATGGTTAGTAAAATGAAATGAAATGAGAATAGAAAAATAAAAATATACCGGTGGCCCAAGAGACATTAATGACATCTCTTAGGCATTTTTTTAAAATTTGTCCCCTCATTTCCCATGGTCTTGTGGTCTTGTTATCATTGTCATCATCCCCAGTTGTTAGTTGACCCCCCTCTCTGTTGTCATTGTCATCCTCATTCTCATTCTCGTCTCCCAGATTCCATCCTCTTGCTCCCCATTTCTACCCCATGAGCAGTTTCTTGCAGCTGTGGTTGAGGGTGCTGGGCACTGGGATGTTGATGGTGATGGTAGTGGGCATCCTTGTCATCCCTTCCTCCTCACTATAGTTAAGATCTGTGCCTAAAAAAACTATTAGTGAGAAAAAGAAATAAAACAAAAAACAAAAAAGAAATGTACCAGTGGCCCAAGAGACATCAACAACATTGACAATGTCTCTTGGGCTTTTTTTTAATTCAATTTACCTCCTTCTCCTTGTCTCCTCCATTGTCTGAGTCATTCTGTTTGGTCTGGTAGTGCCAAAATATAAAAAGTGAATTAGTTTAAACAAAGAACATTGAAAGAAAAACTTACCTTTGACATGTGTTTGCATGAGTTACCTTCTGAACAAAACCAGTAAGAATTTTGAAATCAGCCTGAGAAACCTGCCAAATCTGCAGCATGGGTGTGGGTTTCAAATGGATATAAAACACAACCTGTACTCATACCCATCTAACCCATATCCACATACCCATGTGGGTTTGCAAAACTGTGATGTGCACACTGTGTCATTTTCTGGTGTGGTGGCAAGGTGGTAGTGAGGGATAGAGGCAAGGAGGATTTGTTGAGGATAGTAGTAAGCAGTGTATTGGGGAACTTAGTAGACTGAAAGCAACAGTCGCAAGTCTAAGAACTTATGAAGTTCATGAAGTTCAACCATGTGAAAGCTGCTCACTCAATAGACACAATCCCATGCCAGCAACCTGGGGCCCTTTCTTGACCCACTGTCATTTGTAGCTACTATTATTAGATGAATATAATTCAGTCATGTGGCTACCACTTGTGTATACAAAAACTGAGCTACTATTATTGGGTTCTATGTTTGTTACATTCTGTCATCTTGCATTCATTTCTGACCTATTTTTATGTTGTTTAAAGGGATCAAGGAGATGGTAGGCCTGTGATGCATCATTCTTACACAATTCAAGGTTTCATGTCAGCACATGAGTATTACAAGGATATTCATATCTTGGTAAGTTTTTCCTTGTTTCTCATCATCCTGGATTTGTTTCTAATCTATTATTATGTAGTTTGAAGGGTCTGATGAGACAATAGGCCCACAATACATTATTCCTATGCAATCCAAGGCTTTCTGTCAGCACATGGGTATTGCAAGAATATTCATATCTCAGTGAGTTTTCACTTGTTTCTCATCTCCCTGATTCATTTCTAATCTATTCTTATGTAGTTTGAAGGGCCCAATAAGACAATAGGCCTGTGATGCATTGTTCTTATGTCATTTAAGGATTTCTGTTAGCACATGGGTATTACAAGGATATTCATATCTTAGTAAGTTTTCACTTGTTTTTCATCATCTTGGATTTGTTTCTAATCTATTCTTGTAGTTTGAAGGGCCCTATGAGATAATAGGCCTGTGATGCATTGTGCCTATGCAATTCATGGTTTTCTGTCTGCACATAGGTATTGCAAGAGTATTCATATTTAGTAAGTTTCCACTTGTTTCTCATTATCTTGTATTTGTTTCTAATCTATTATTATGTAATTTGAAGGGCCCAATGAGATGATAGGCCTGTAATATATTGTTCTTTGCAATTCAAGCTTTTCTGTCTGCATATGGGCATTACAAGGACAGTCATATCTTGATGAGTTTTCACTTGTTTTTCAACATCTTGTATTCATTTCTAATCTATTTTTATGTTGTTTGAAGGGCCCAATGAGATGATAGGCCCATGATGCATCATTCTTATGCAACTCAAGGTTTTCTGTCCACACATGGATATTACAAGGCCAGTCATATCTCATTGACCTTTTCTCCTGTGTTCATGTAAAGCTGTAATTTACACTTCCCTACCTATTCCAATTGGACTTTCTGGAATCTGGCTAGAATCTGGTTATGTATTTCCAACCGGAATCCAGTTATTCCACTAGATTCTTGTGGAAAATGCCCCCTGCCATGCACCATCTCTCACATAGCACCTCATCCCCCCCATGAGCAATGGCTCATGGCAGTGGTTGTGGATGCTATTGCAGTGGGCTGTGGTGGCCTCCAATCACCTCATTCACACTCCACCACATGAGCGATGGCTTGTGAGGCTAGAGGCAGGTGGCACATTGTTTGGTGCAGGGCTGTGTGCATTGCTGATCCATCTGTAATCTACCCCATGAGCAGGGGCTGGTAAGGCTGGGGGCAGATGGTGTGTTGTTCAATGTGGGAGGCTGTGTGCATTGTTGTTCCACCTGCAATCCACCCCATGAGCAGTGGCTCATGAGGCTGGGGGTGGGTGGTGCATTGTTGTTCCACCCACAATCCACCCTATGAGCAGTGGCTCATTAGGGTGCATTGTTTGATGCAGGGGGCTGTATGCATTGTCATTCCATCTGTGTTCCACCCCATGAGTAGTGGCTTGTAAGGCTGGGAGTGGATGGCACATTGTTCAATACAGGGGGCTGCATGCATCATCATTCCATCCATGTTCCACCCCATGAGCAGTGGCTCATGAGACTGGGGGCGGGTGGTGTGTTGTCTGTCATGTGGTGGTCATTGGTCATGGTGCCTGTTATGTCCATTGGAGGAGGTGGGGTGACACGGCCAGTAGCACCCAAACCACCCTATGAGCAAGCACTTGGAGCAGTGGAGGCAGGCGCTAGCTCATATCAGCATCAGTTTGGTGGTCTCTCTGTTGTGGTGACATGGCCATTAGCACCCAATATCCACCCTGTGAGCAGTGGCTCATAGCAGTGGGATGGATGCCTTTGCCACTTGTTGTTAACAGGCTGTAGGGGTGGTGGGTGGTTAGTGATAATGTGGCATGTTTGGGGGGGTTGGGGGGTGCATACCTTGCATGTACCCCATTGCACAGGCCTTCCAGCATCTTCCTGGGCCCAAAACAAACCCCTCACATCCTGTTTCAACAGAGAGAAGGGGCTAGGTGCAAGTCATGAGCCGACATTGTAGTTGAGAAAATAGATAACCTAAAAAGACAAAAAAAAATGATGTTAGTTCTTGAAAAAGAAGCATAAAAACAAAATAATACATAATTCATATCATGTTGAGAGGCACTGAGCCCCTCAACACAAGTTGACAGTTGTCAACACACAAAAAATGTGCATGATGTGGCATGCTTACAGCCACATATATTGCTGTTTGGTCTTGATGGGAGGTGGTAAGAAGGTATGAGAGTGGTTACAGTCATGGTTTATGGAGGTAATAGGTGGAAGTAAGTAGTGGAAGTAAGTGGGTGGTTGCATCATGGATGGTGTTGGTAAGATGGCAGCCATGGGTCATATTATATGATCACAGTGGGTGGCAACACCACAGATGGCTATGTGAATTCTAGTTAATCTGGCTGGAATAGCCTGAAACAAGTCTGTGGGAATTCTGAGAATTCCAGGAATAAAATTCATTCCCAGTCTGATTGAATTACATAGCATACAGAAAAATATATGCAAATGGAATGTTCTGGAATTCTCAGAATTCTGATCAGATTCTGGATTCTGACCAGAATCCAACAGAAATAGGTGGAAGAGTGTAAAAACCTCCTTTTGAGCACTAGTTGTTATTGTTGCTGGATGGCAGCTGAAATGACTTGATATGTCAGTGATAAGTACATGAAAGGAGAGGTCACCCCAATGGATAAAGCTGATGAAAGAGGTTCAAAGAATCTTGACATCAGTGAGAACAACATAACAGTTGTGTGAAGCTAAAACATAAAGTACCACAATAGTAGCAAGTGTTCTACATGCCAACTTTTTTCACATCTGCAGTTAATGCATCCAGAATTATATATCAAGTACTGTTAATTGACTGTTAATATCTATGCATCAGAGATGTCAATTCACCAACCTTCCTAATGAAGTGATTATTGGTAAC